>JAZGLO010006292.1:0-31836 GCA_036873155.1 Biomphalaria sudanica
ATAAGAGAGTCCCGTTAGGTCTACTATAGACTTAGTGCTATTATTACCTAAGAGAGTCCCGTTAGGTCTACTTCACACTAAGTGCTGTCTATTACCTAAGAGAGTCCCGTTAGGTCTACTACAGACTTAGTGCTATTATTACCTAAGAGAGTCCCGTTAGGTCTACTATAGACTTAGTGCTATTATTACCTAAGAGAGTCCCGTTAGGTCTACTATAGACTTAGTGCTATTATTACCTAAGAGAGTCCCGTTAGGTCTACTATAGACTTAGTGCTATTATTACCTAAGAGAGTCCCGTTAGGTCTACTATAGACTTACTGCTATTATTACCTAAGAGAGTCCCGTTAGGTCTACTTAACAATAAGTGCTGTCTATTACCTAAGAGAGTCCCGTTAGGTCTACTACAGACTTAGTGCTATTATTACCTAAGAGAGTCCCGTTAGGTCTACTCTAGACTTAGTGCTATTATTACCTTAGAGAGTCCCGTTAGGTCTACTATAGACTTAGTGCTATTATTACCTAAGAGAGGCCCGTTATGTCTACTATAGACTTAGTGCTATTATTACCTAAGAGAGTCCCGTTAGGTCTACTATAGACTTAGTGCTATTATTACCTAAGAGAGTCCCGTTAGGTCTACTACAGACTTAGTGCTATTATTACATAATAGAGTCCCGTTAGGTCTACAATAGACTTACTGCTATTATTACCTAAGAGAGTCCCGTTAGGTCTACTATAGACTTAGTGCTATTATTACCTAAGAGTCCCGTTAGGTCTACTATAGACTTAGTGCTATTATTACCTAAGAGAGTCCTGTTAGGTCTACTACAGACTTAGTGCTATTATTACCTAAGAGAGTCCTGTTAGGTCTACTACAGACTTAGTGCTATTATTACCTAAGAGAGTCCCGTTAGGTCTACTATAGAATTACTGCTATTATTACCTAAGAGAGTCCCGTTAGGTCTACTATAGACTTAGTGCTATTATTACCTAAGAGAGTCCCGTTAGGTCTACTACAGACTTAGTGCTATTATTACCTAAGAGAGTCCTGTTAGGTCTACTACAGACTTAGTGCTATTATTACCTAAGAGAGTCCTGTTAGGTCTACTACAGACTTAGTGCTATTATTCCGTAAGAGTCACGTTAGGTCTACTACAGACTTAGTGCTATTATTTCCTAATAGAGTCACATTAGGTCTACTACAGACTTACTGCTATTAACTAAGAGAGTCATGTAAGGTCTACTACAGACTTAATGCAATTACTTAAGATTCAAGTTAGGTCTACTACAGATTTACTGCTATTATTACCTAAGAGAGTCCCGTTAGGCCTACTACAGACTTAGTGCTATTATTCCGTAAGAGTCACGTTAGGTCTACTACAGACTTAGTGCTATTATTTCCTAATAGTCACATTAGGTCTACTACAGACTTACTGCTATTAACTAAGAGTCCCGTTAGGTCTACTATAGACTTAGTGCTATTATTACCTAAGAGAGTCCCGTTAGGTCTACTATAGACTTAGTGCTATTATTACCTAAGAGAGTCCTGTTAGTTCTACTACAGACTTACTGCTATTATTACATAAGAGAGTCCCGTTAGGTCTACTATAGACTTAGTACTATTATTACCTAAGAGAGTCCCGTTAGGTCTACTATAGACTTACTGCTATTATTACCTAAGAGAGTCCCGTTAGGTCTACTATAGACTTAGTGCTATTATTACCTAAGAGAGTCCCGTTAGGTCTACTACAGACTTAGTGCTATTATTACATAAGAGTCCCGTTAGGTCTACTACAGACTTAGTGCTATTATTACCTAAGAGAGTCCCGTTAGGTCTACTATAGACTTACTGCTATTATTACCTAAGAGAGTCCCGTTAGGTCTACTATAGACTTAGTGCTATTATTACCTAAGAGAGTCCCGTTAGGTCTACTATAGACTTACTGGTATTATTACCTAAGAGAGTCCCGTTAGGTCTACTATAGACTTAGTGCTATTATTACCTAAGAGAGTCCCGTTAGGTCTACTACAGACTTAGTGCTATTATTACCTAAGAGAGTCCCGTTAGGTCTACTATAGACTTACTGCTATTATTACCTAAGAGAGTCCCGTTAGGTCTACTATAGACTTACTGCTATTATTACCTAAGAGAGTCCCGTTAGGTCTACTATAGAGTTAGTGCTATTATTACCTAAGAGAGTCCCGTTAGGTCTACTTCACACTAAGTGCTGTCTATTACCTAAGAGAGTCCCGTTAGGTCTACTACAGACTTAGTGCTATTATTACCTAAGAGAGTCCCGTTAGGTCTACTATAGACTTAGTGCAATTATTACCTAAGAGAGTCCCGTTAGGTCTACTATAGACTTAGTGCTATTATTACCTAAGAGAGTCCCGTTAGGTCTACTACAGACTTAGTGCTATTATTACCTAAGAGAGTCCCGTTAGGTCTACTATAGACTTACTGCTATTATTACCTAAGAGAGTCCCGTTAGGTCTACTATAGACTTACTGCTATTATTACCTAAGAGAGTCCCGTTAGGTCTACTATAGACTTAGTGCTATTATTACCTAAGAGAGTCCCGTTAGGTCTACTACTACCTAAGAGAGTCCTGTTAGGTCTACTACAGACTTAGAGCTATTATTACCTAAGAGAGTCCCGTTAGATCTACTATAGACTTACTGCTATTATTACCTAAGAGAGTCCGGTTAGGTCTACTACAGACTTAGTGCTATTATTACCTAAGAGAGTCCTGTTAGGTCTACTACAGACTTAGTGCTATTATTCCGTAAGAGTCACGTTAGGTCTACTACAGACTTACTGCTATTAACTAAGAGAGTCATGTAAGGTCTACTACAGACTTAATGCAATTACTTAAGATTCAAGTTAGGTCTACTACAGACTTACTGCTATTATTACCTAAGAGAGTCCCGTTAGGTCTACTATAGACTTACTGCTATTATTACCTAAGAGAGTCCCGTTAGGTCTACTATAGACTTAGTGCTATTATTACCTAAGAGAGTCCCGTTAGGTCTACTACTACCTAAGAGAGTCCTGTTAGGTCTACTACAGACTTAGAGCTATTATTACCTAAGAGAGTCCCGTTAGATCTACTATAGACTTACTGCTATTATTACCTAAGAGAGTCCGGTTAGGTCTACTACAGACTTAGTGCTATTATTACCTAAGAGAGTCCCGTTAGGCCTACTACAGACTTAGTGCTATTATTCCGTAAGAGTCACGTTAGGTCTACTACAGACTTAGTGCTATTATTTCCTAATAGTCACATTAGGTCTACTACAGACTTACTGCTATTAACTAAGAGTCATGTAAGGTCTACTACAGACTTAATGCAATTACTTAAGAGATTCCAGTTAGGTCTACTACAGACAGTGCTATTAACTAAGAGAGTTGCGTTAGGTCTACTACAGACATGCAGAATAAAAAAAAATATATTGTTTTTTATTTATTTTTATTTCACAAGGCAGAGTTTGGATCAGCAGATGAGAACATTTGTTACAAAACTTTTTTTTTGTTTCACGAGAACATGAAAGATTTTTTGTTATAGGTATTGAATAATACACTACATAAAAGATGGACATAAAAAATGTGAGGTTAGCATTAAAATAACTATTTGTTTCTGCAATGTACTCTCAAATATTGAAAGTTATAATGGGGAAGAGAATAAAGTTAAAAGTGTGAAAGGAAATGAATGTGAAATACGCTTGAAATATTATTCTTATACATATTGATGTTAAAAACTGTTTTGCAATGGAGACATCTGGAACACAGGAGGCAGTACACCAGTAATGCCATTAAAATTAAAAACACCAAAAAATGTCTAAAACTTTGGGCTGACTAGAACATTGTTCAAATAACCCAACAGGGATGGAATGGTCTTTACATAATTTATAAAACAAAAATGTAAAAAAAAAAATGTAAAAATCTGAAACAAAATAATATATCCCTTGATTCTATTTCTAAAAGTAATCAAATGTTAAAAATATAAAACAAACACACATTAAGAGAAATATTATATACATTCATAACTCAAATTATCATTGAGTACTATATACATATATCTTTAATGTGTATGTCTTGTCTCAATGATGTGAAAATACTACAAAATGAATGACCACTGTCCACTGTACCCTAAATGAGATGTATACCATTTAGATCCTCAATAGTTGACAAGAAAATAAGTTGGATAATAAGCCAAGCGTCAGCGCTTTATTAGTAGTCTGTAATTGCTATGTAACAAATGGAATAGCTAACAGCAGCATGAACAACATTGTTAAGCTAGTGTACATAGAAACAGAAGACTAGAGATCTGTGCTATTTCTGGTTATTTACAAGAACAGGTCTAAGATTTCAAAATAATGTATATATACTACAGCATATATCTATTTTTTTTTTTACAGATTTTCTCATGTAAAGAAAAAAGTTATAATACTTTATTTTGAGAAAGTGATCACAGAAAGTTGCATTTTTGTGTTTTTACTGTCATAATAAGAAAAATACATTAATTTGATTACACAGATTTTCAAAATCATTGATTTTTGTAGATTCACAAAATAACTTCACTGAGTCCAGGAAATATTTTGTCTAAAATAAATAAAGAATATAAATATGCAAAAAAAAAAAAAATTAACAAAAATATACAAACATACAAACATGTTTTTTCTATCAACACTATACAAAGAAAAAAAAATATAATTGGACTTGAAGTAAAAGTGTAAATGAAAGAATTGATGTTTGAGCTAGAAAACTAAACACATAATTGTAACATCAAGCTACATTATTTAGATCATTTTGTTTCTCATTTGTACAATACTTCACTACTATACATTTGATACTTTTCAGACAAATGTTGGATTGTCCTAAAAATATTTTTTCTAAACTGAACTTTACTTTAAATAAATAATGCTGGGAACTTTGAGAAAGATGTAGTGCGAATCTTTTCTGATATTCTTAAGAAATTTTGTTTTTTTCTGAGAGAAAAGTTTAGAATAAAAAAAAAAAGTAATGAAAAAGAAAAACAGTCTAATGCTAGATGGTTAATGAATTATGGGTTTCTCCTGTATGCTTATCTCTCCATTCTTACATTCTGTCATAAAACGTGCCAAGTCCTTGCGAGTCACAATTCCAATCACTTGATTTCTAAAATTAATGACAACCATGTGTCGCAGACCCAGAGAACGAAACTTTCTGAATATACTTGAATAGGAGGCAGTCTGAAAACAAAAAATGTTAAGAATTTTATTTACATTGAATTTACTTTGTTTCCTTTCAATATCAATGACTACTCAATGTCTCTTGATGCCACTCCTTGTTCTATCATTGGAACAAAGATTGAAATATTCTTAAGAACAAGATAAAGAGTCTCAACTTCCAATCCCTGGTGATGATCCAGTTTGAAATTACTCCTCCTTTAAACTAAAATTGTATAATATTGCACACTCATGTTCTCTCACGGAGACCAGCTAATTGTCTTTATACATTAGGTCTAATAACAACTTTGCAATTAATCATACTTCTGCTACCAATAAAGAATCTTTCCCTTGTAAAGTAGTAAAAAAAAAGTTTCACTCTCAAAACATGCAATATATAGGGCATTGTTTCTTTGGCCAATGGTAAATGAGCAGGGTGTCCTGTGGCCTGCACTACGGCCAACTTTCCCAAACTAAAGTCAGGTACCCATTAAGAGTTGGGTGGACTCAGGAGCACCCTGAAAATCCCAAAATTCAAAATCCCAGTCTTCACTGAGATTCGACCCCATGACCTTCAGGTTCGGAAGCTAAGTGCTTAACCATTCAGCCACCACGCCCCCAACCTTTACAGACAGATAATTTACCCAATTTAAAGTCAAGAAGTTGAAAGTATAACTAAATCTCTTTGTCAAATGTCAAACACGACGTAATTGTACAACCCTTGCAAAAAATATGTATAGTTGGAACACATATAAAAATTAGGTTCAACAATATGATATTGGTAGCTTAATCCACACTATAGTCAGTATTGTTTATGGGTCAGTAAAGTTCTATAATTATGGCACCCAAGTAGGACTTACCTCTAATACAACAAAATGAGATTGGTTGATGAAGGGAGCAAGATCCATTGTATAATGTTTCTCTTCTGGAGATATACTGATTCTCTGTGGGCATAAACAAAAAAAAAAGAATTTAAACATTACAAAACTTGAAAGTATTTCTTTTTATTAGAATGAATACAGAATGTACTCTAAGAAGAAATCCTGGGAAAACCTGGCTGGAAGAGCAAACTACAATGATGACATTTGAGAGCAAGAACATCAGAACTTGGTATTTGATAGAACTTAATATTTGATTTTTCAAAAATCTTTACTTTGTACATTTAGGTCTAAAAGGACATAAATGAGCTTTTCATAGAAACTCTACACAACCTAAGTTTAGATCAAATCATTAAAAAGCCAACTAGATTAAACAACACACTAGATCTCTTCTTAACCAACAGACCTGGATTAGTAGTTGATTATGATATTATCCCTGGTCTATCAGACCATGAGATCATAAAAATACACAGTCAGATAAAAGCAGTAGCCAATACAAAAACCAAAAGAAAAATCTTACTCTGGAATAAATGTAACCTAACACAACTACACCAAGCTGCATTAAACTTTCAACAAACATTCTTATTAGAAAAAGACATTAACCAACCAGTCGATGACCTCTGGAATTTCATTAAAAACCATCTTAAAAGCATTATAGAAAATCATATACCAACTAAATACACATCAAACAAAATAAATAAATGCTGGTTTAATAATAGACTAAAGAAGCTTTGTAAACAGAAGGAAAACCTATATAGAAAATTTAAAGAAACCAAGGCAGAAAGAGTTTACAAAAAGTATATAAAAATTAAACACCTAACCCAAAAAGTAAGCAGACAGCTGCAGAGTGAATACATAAACAATGTAATATCTAAAGATAACAACAAAAACCTATGGTCATACATTAAGTCTAAGAAAATGGTGGTTTAATAATAGACTAAAGAAGCTTTGTAAACAGAAGGAAAACCTATATAGAAAATTTAAAGAAACCAAGGCAGAAAGAGTTTACAAAAAGTATATAAAAATTAAACACCTAACCCAAAAAGTAAGCAGACAGCTGCAGAGTGAATACATAAACAATGTAATATCTAAAGATAACAACAAAAACCTATGGTCATACATTAAGTCTAAGAAAATGGAAACAACAGGCATAGCGCCATTAAAAGATGAACATAACATAATACATAATGATAATGAAACTAAAGCAAACATCCTAAACAAATACTTTGCATCAGCATTCTCAGCCCCAGGAGACAAAGACATAATTCTTAATTTGAACCAAGTAGACAACATAGAAGATTTAGTAGTACAAGAAAATGGAATTAAAAAACTATTAGCCAACAAAATAAAGCGTCTGGACCTGATGGTATTCCAGCTAGATTACTCAAAGAACTAAGCAATGAGCTAGCCCCAGTGTTCAAAATACTCTTTCAGGCATCGCTTAACCAGGGCAGAGTACCAAAGGACTGGAAAGAAGCTAATGTCACCCCCCTATTTAAAAAAGGAGAAAAATCTGATCCAGGAAACTACAGACCAGTATCACTTACCAGCATCACATGTAAAATACTAGAACACATAATATGTAGCAACATCATAAACCACTTAGACAAACATAATGTCCTCACCCCATACCAACATGGCTTTAGGAAATATAGATCATGTGAAACACAACTAATAGGACTAATTGATGATTTCTCAAAAGGTTTAGATAATAGTGAACAAATAGATGCTATCTTACTAGATTTTTCCAAGGCTTTTGACAAAGTTCACCACCATAGTTTGCTTAAAAAATTAAAATATTTCGGCATTAACGGTCCACTGCATCAGTGGATTAAAGATTTTCTGATAGGGAGAGAACAAACTGTAATAATAAATGGCTCTAAATCAACACCAATAACAGTAAACTCAGGTGTACCTCAAGGAACAGTCTTGGGTCCACTACTATTTTTAATTTACATAAATGATTTACCAAATTGCATTAGTTCAGGAACAAAAGTCAGATTATTTGCAGACGATTGCATAATATATAGAACAATAAAAACAAAACAAGACACAGATATTTTACAAAGAGAATTAGATGAATTACAGAAATGGGAATCAAATTGCAGCATGTCTTTCCACCCAGAAAAATGTCAGTTGTTAAGAGTAACAAAAAAACTAAAACAAATTAATTCCACTTATCTTATTCATGGCAAACCAGTAACACAGACTAAAAACTCAAAATACCTAGGTGTTATAATAAATGAAAAACTGTCATGGAATCCACATATTGATGAAACTATAAAAAAATCCAACAAAGCATTAGGGTTTATTAAAAGAAATTTCTATAAATCAAATAAGAACATAAAACTAAAATGTTATTTAACCTTGGTTAGGCCAATAATAGAATATGCATCCACCGTGTGGGACCCCTCAACTCAAGAAACAGTAAGAAACTGGAACAAACACAAAATAGAGCAGTGAGATTCATAACAAACGAATATTCACATTTGACTAGGGTAACACCATTAGTAAAATCACTAAATTTAGAAAGCCTTCAGGACAGAAGACTCAAAAGTAAAGTAGCAATCATACATAAAACACTGAACCATAATCTTCAAATACAAAAACAAAATTTAATAAAATACTCTGAAAGACACAAAAATAAAGGCACATTCCTCGTCCCATATGCTAGGACAAATTTGTACAAATACTCCTTCTTCCCTAGTGCTATTAGAGCATGGAATGGGTTGCCTGAGCTAGCCAGAAAAACCAGTGACTTGGCAGAATTTAAGTCATTGGTTAATATGCATGACTAAATGCATGACGCGTAGGACGTAATCATCTTCTTTTTTGAAGTAACGTCTGTATTATATAAGATAAGATAAGAAGATAAAGGAATCTTTACTTTTTATTCACATTTTTTACAGGATTCAGCTGGACATAATTGTTTATGTATGAATTTACACAGATTAATCTAAAAATGACATATTGAATAATTTGGCTACCTGTATTCCTGTGTATCTTGGGTAAGATTCATTGAACTCTGACATTTTTAAATTGTTGACAATTTTGTTGATTTCAGGATTTTCAAGAAACAGCTGTGGAGACAAAGTCACAACTTCATGTCATCCTTAACATTGTTTCTATAGCCATTGAGATTTTGTTAATCTGCATTATCATTGTGTATCTATCTATCTATCAATCAATACACAAACCTTCTTTTTCAACATTGTAATCAAGTGACTTCGAAGAATTAAACCTTTAAATGTACCAAATGTTTGGCAGCCATCAACCATCTGTAAAAATAATCAAGTTTAAAGGAAAAGAGAGTTTCAGAAATATTTTAAGGATCAATCCTACTAAATATCACCTGCAATTTTATACAAAATTTTTTAGGCAATAATGTGATTCATATACTACAGTCATGGGAACAGACTTGGAAAAAATTTTAGGAGATTTTGTACACCCCGTTTTTGAACTGGCCTATTGCTGCGACTTAAAAAAAGATGTTGCTGAATTTTGTTTTATTATGTAGAATCATTTTATTTTATATTTTCTTTAAATAATGTTGTATTACATCATAATTACACTGCATAAGTTTTACTGCACACATACACACAAAATGCATGCAGGGCAATATTGTTTGTACATATAGATGAGAGGAGAAAGCTTTTTGCTTTATTTCTGGGTCCAGGCAGTCTGAGCATATAATAGATAACTGCTTTACTGGCAATGTAACAACTTCTCTCTCAAACAACTATAAAGAGTTAATGTGTTTGAAAATCAAAACATGCTTGAGTTTTGGAAATACTTCAAAAGTATGAGCTACACTTCTGCTTGTTTCACTGATTATTAAATTTTATACAGGAGAAACTGTATATTAACCATGAAGTCCACCAAAAAATGCTTGAAAAGCTATTGAGTGAAAACTGCTGAATCTCTGCTGAGTTCTTAAGCAAAGCAAGCAAGAATAACCAGATGAGGAGCAATGCTTAGAGGAATAGAATGTTAAGCAATAAAACTGCATATTGAGGCTTCCTTATGTGACTCTTTTTCATGCTGATACAAATTGTTAACAAGAAGTGGATCTCTATATCAATGGGCTTTTAAAGCATTAGTAATGAGTAGTTAGATATAGAAAAAAAACTGAATATATTATATATTTCTCACTATAGATCTAGATCTACCTACAATCTAGATCTACTTAAATCTAATAACTTGGATCTAGATCTGTAGTGACTCTCGATCCAATATATTACTATTATATTTTCTATCAGACTTATACTCAGTAAATCACTAAAGTCATGTAAAGTAGGCCTACATTGATATAGATTTATAGAAGGCTGGTAGACCTACTAGTTAGTACTAGATCATAATAGATCTAGATGTCTAAATCTAATCCTATTTGAACTCATGGAAGTCTGCAGGCAGGGTTCAAATTAGAAAAAAATCTAGGGGCTATCGTAACAACAGAGTAAAAATTCAAAGCGCATAGGCATAGCGGCCGGGCATAATCATCATGATACTGAGCTATTCTCAACTCCAATACTTTTCAAAAGCTGACAAGAAGCAATTGAACTGAAGTCTAGATGCTATGGCTCTAGATCTAAAGTATTCAAATTAAATTTTTAAGAAACTATATATCTTATCTAGAATATATCTATCTAGAATGATTCAAACCACTCTAGCCACTCAAGACCTAGATTTAGGTCTAGACTTATAAGACAATACGATAAAACGAGATTTTTAAAAAATAGAACTTTAACTGTGTCAAAAGACCGGATGTGCACATGTTCAGAACAAATCAAATCTTATTTCGCATTCTTCAGAAAATGGAAAAATAATAAAATCAGATTTTTTTTCATTAAAAAAAAATGGGGAAAATTTCGGATTTTTTTGTTAGAAAATCGGATCAGAACATTTTCGGAAAATTCCCATCATTGATACTAGACTTTTAAAATGTTTCAATATTGAGACTTGAGAATATCAAGAAGCATTTCAATAAAAGTTACTACTTGACTGATGATTGCTAGTATAGTACTAACGGAACTTACCTCAGGATGATCAGGATCATAGTCTTCGACAACTGGAAACCCATTATGTTCCTCCTCTTTAAGAATTTTGACAATTCTTTCCACAGGCTCTTTCATTCGGAACACTACCACTGGATGACTCATCACAGTTCTAATATTTAGAGAAATGCAAGTTATAGTTAAAGACAAACAGCATTTTGTATAACAATTTTATAATAAGGTTTTCTATTCATTATTTTTTAATGTTCCTATTTTGATAAAAACAAAAACAAAGACTGAAGACACTGTCAAGCTGAATAATTAACTTTTTTTTTAGAAGCCCTAAATATCATCGTAATAGTTTACAGCCCTTAATAAAATTTCATATTATAGTCCAAGTTCTCAATAATGTCATGACACTAAACAATTAACTGTCCCAACTGCTACAAAGACTAAAATCATTTTTTCTTATACTTTATTAAAGACTGACAATACAAAAAGACTTAGAAATTTAAAGAAAGAAAATGAGAGAGAAAAAAACTTACTTGGCATTAAGATTAGAAGATAAAGGCAAAGGTTCCCATCCTAGTATAGGCACACCTTGTAAATGTATATGCAAGTCATAGATACCCTGCCATTGACATTATAAAAAATGTATACTAATTTTTTTTTTATAAATGTATAATAACAGATTGTAGTATGAACCTTTTTTTTTTTGTTATTCATTTGTTTTTGCTTAAACTAACAGTCACCAAAGCAAGATGTGGTAGGCTCAGGTTAAAAAATAATATGATGGTCTAAAATAATAAACTTATGTTAAGGGTTAAAATCAGTTATCAAAACTTTTAATAAATTTTTTTAAAAAGTTGTTTTCCCTTTTTATATCCAGGGGCCCTTGAATGTTTTCTACCCCTGTGCGCAGCTTTCTCTTTAGAGCTATGGTTGCTACCCTCAATTATTTTCAGACACTCTTTCAGCTTACCTCATTAAACTGATCACCAACCCATTTGGCCACAATGAGAGAAAGCATGACTGGAAATCCCAACGGAACATTAGATGTTGCCTCCATTATAATAACAGTCAAACTTATAGTCATCCTAACAATGCCACCTGGAAACCAAGAATCAATGTATGTTTTTTTTTGTTAGTAAGGATGATTAATTTTCACTAAAAACAAAGAAACACATAATAGTGAAAATGATATGAAAGCTATTAAACTGAATGCTAAAATCCAAATTTTCAATCAGTTTTTCTTTCAAGTATTATTGATGCAAATTGAAATTCATAATTATTTTGTTTGGTTTTTTTTTTACAAAAAAAAAATATTTTGTAAGTTTTAAAGACAGATTAAAATAATGTCAATATGTGAATGTCTTTCACAAGTTTTCTCTTTCTAAGCAAAATTATGCAAATATTTGTATCTATGATCATTTGGCACTTGGTAGAGTGTTGAAGAATAAAATATACTAAAACTGTGGGGTGGATGAAAAAAATTTGATACAGAATATCAGCCAATATCATGTAGGTACAAAAGCTTTGAATTACAGAAGGGTTCCAATCTCATAATATTTGTGAAGAAAATTGTACCTCAATAACTATTTAGTCAAAAATAATAAATAATTGCATCAATATCCTGATAAACTTTTTACATTATTTCAAAATGGGGTTTTGTAACTTTTTTTTTAACACAGTGGCTATATAATATATCATCTATAGTTCAGTCAATTGTCAGATTAACTGCCAATTGAAAGCAATAATCTTCAAACAATAATCGCAGTCAACAATAATAAATCTAAATCTTATACAACCTACAACTCACCAAGCATTGACGAGGCTCCAACAAGGGAATAGAAAGATAAATTTACTTTCTGCAAAAAAAAAATTAATTATTCATAACATAAATAAATTAATATGCAAAGCAAAGCAATTCTGGACACAGCTGATATATTACAATAAATATGTAACACTAGCAAATAATACAAACAAAATTTTGGTTCATAAAATTTCCTAGTATGAATTTTTGTAACCATACCTCTACAACTAAATTTAAACACTATTAATTTGATTTCTTATCCAATTCAATTTTTTACTGGTGCTTTATAAAATTTGCCTTTCAATCTTGAATAACTAAATTTCACCTTTCCAAAGAACTAACTTTGTATTTACCTCTAGACCAGGCAAGCCTGATAACAAGATGCCTGCTATTCTCCCCCAGGCTGCACCAATCAAAAGACTCGGTATAAAGAGCCCACTGGGTATACTAAGTCCATAAGTCCAGCAGGCTAAAAGAAAGTAACCACTGGCAAATATTGTCAACGTTACAACCTGGTACGTGCCTGGAAAATAGAAAAATAGGAGTTGACATTACTGACTGAGTTCAGCAATTGAAAAATAAGTGAGTTCAACAAGACTAAGAAGTAGTGTAACTATAAAAACTCACTCCATGCGTATACATAAACTTTTATTTCTGGATTTATCACTATATATTCTCCTTGTGTATTGGGTAGGGATTTTACCACATTAATAACATACTCTAAGAATTAAAAATAAATGATATAAATAATGAAGTTTTTGTGCAGAATTAACTCCCTTTTGAACTTGTTTATGTAGTTTAAAAACAAAAACGCATACATAACTAGTAAACTAAGGCATGATTAAGACTATTGTGATATAGGATTTTATATAGCACTTTTTCTTTTTTTAGATCTAGAACTTGACAGACAGACAAAACGAACACAATATCAACTTTTCTCTTCAAGGGACTGCTGAAAAGAAAACAACAACTTAACCTTACCAGGTACATTATGAAACAAATGTTTGACTGTTGCCTCAGGCGTGTCAAAGAAAAGTCTAGCGGTAGAACTGTACTGACCATCTTGACAGAAAAACTGTGGAAACAAGGTGAAAACAAAAGGATAAACATGCAAACACACTCAATACTTCACTTTTAATGTCAAAATGCGTTGCAAATAAATGGGAGTCTACCTGCACCAAAGTTGTTTCTGCATCATTCTCTATTGGTTTGCAATCATTTTTGTAAAATATAATAATGTAAGCAAAGGCTGCTGTGTACATAGCCACCATCATTGTCTCCAACACTTTCTGCCATTTCCTCTGGACATACCTGAGGAGAAACAAACATTTCAATGGATTTATTTCAAACATTTCAATGGGTTTTTGTCTGTTTGACATATTTTGGGTGTTCCTTTTACAATTGAAGATTATATGTTACATCCTAGCTCATACCTCCTGCAGAATAGGGGCAGGCAGAATTCGAACCTGGGACCATCAAGATGACAGTTTGGAGCACATACCACAAAACCAGGCAGCCATTAGTGTACTAAAATCTTGATGGCCTCATATTTGTAATTATTTTTTTTTTCAAAATGATTTTTGGGCTTTATAAAATGTAAATAAGTTATCAAATTTAAGACTAATTCTTGGGTAAATTAAGTAAAGAAGTAAAGAACCACTACACAGAATGATATGTTTCAAAGAAATCTTAACTTCCTTTCTTCACATATTTTACAATGTAATGTGAAATCAGTAATATAATGGAACTACATTTTGATTATTGACAAATGTTTGTAAAGAATGTTTTTCTTACTTCATTCTAAAAACTGTGAGCTTCAAGTTGACATGATTGAACAGTGCACCCAACAATCCTCCTGGGAAATAAGTGAGTAATTGTGTGTACATTTAAGATTCATTGAAGCAACAAACAATAAGTTGATATATTATAGAAGTAAAATATTTTAAAAAGTTAAATAGAAGTATATCTACTAACCATATCCTATATATTAGCTGTATTGTCTAACCATATCCTATATATTAGCTGTATTGTTTAAGCATATCCTAAATATTACCTATAGCTCCTAAACATATCACAATAAACAGCTCATAAAACTCATAACGTACATCCTGGCAAAATAAAAAACATGAACTTACTAGAATTGGATCTTATTATGAAACTAACATTCAAACTTCTTTTTAAAAACTAGAAATGTTTTTTTTTAAGCTTAAGAAATAAAACAAAATGTATTTGAACTGTATAATTGAATTATTTGATTGTGATAAAAACATTATTCAAAATGTTACTCATTCCTTACATCAAATGTACCAAAGTTGATGAGACCTGGATAGGAGAAATCCATTGGGTGACCTTTGATTAGCCCTTGAACAATGTTCAAAGTCATTGTTGATATTATGGAGGCAAAAAACTAAAAACAAAATAAAACCCAGATAAGTTACACATTATTGTCATTTATAAATTGAAAAAAAAAATAAATTCAAACAGTAAACCTTTTCACCTCTTCAAACAATCTGGCGCTCTAAGGCACTATCTCTACATAACAAAATACAAATCTATCATGCAAACATTAAGTCTGTCCTTCTATACAGTTCAGAAACTTGGAGAGTCACTAAAACAAATATGAAAAAGCTCCAGACTTTTGTTAGCAGGTGCCTATGCCGGATATTAGGAATTAGGTGGCCCAAAAAGATAACTACTATCGATTTGTGGGAGAGAACTAGACAAAAGCCCATAGCCCAAGACATCACAAAATGAAAATGGAGCTGGATAGGACACACCCTGCAAAAACCAGCTACCAATGTTGCAAGGCAGGCACTTGACTGGAACCCACAAGGAAAGAGGAAAGTGGGCAGACCCAAGCAAACCTGGAATAGGTCAGTCATCAGTGAAGCTGAGGGTACTGGAATGACATGGGAGCAGATGAAGAAAGCTGCTCAGAACCGAGGTGTGGTTGCAGCCCTATGCTCCCCTGGGAGTACACAGGATCAAGTAAGTAAGTAAACAATATTTAATAAAACAAAGGATTATTACAAAATAAATCATAAGATTTGGTGGTAAATAAAAAGTAATGTTCCCTTAGCAGGCTACAAGTGTGATTGCCTTTCTCTTAGTAGATTAAGAAAACTTCTGAAAATCCTTCCAATCAGATATGAATTCCAGCCCTTGGATCATCATCAAAGCACTTTTTTTTTAACTTTGTCACTGTATGACAATATATTTTCTATCCACAACATATTGATAACAAGAACTTTATTTTACTAGTCCTCCCCCCCCCCGCCCACTCAAAAGTACAATGTTTACGATATAAATAGATCCTTACAATTCTCCAGACAAGTGACTGATTCCAGAAAGAGGCTCCCTCTTCTAAACTGAACAGCACACCACCCACAGGTGCTCCAAAAGCGGCAGCAACACCAGCTGCTGCACCAGCAGAAACAAAATCCCTTTTTTCTGTGTCACTTCTGAATTCCTGAAAGATCTAGAAAAAAAAAAGGGGAAAAAAAAAAAAAAGAAAAGAATTTCCTTCAAAATCTTATCTCTTGAACACAACTGTAATACTAAAATCATTTCATAAAAAAAAAACAATAAAACAGGTCTACTTATGAATACTAACATTAAAATCCCAGCCCAAAGATGTGGTCCTGCCTTGTGATATTCCAGCAGCAATGACTGCTCCTGAGTGAATCATTGGACCTTCCTAGTGCAGAAAATAAAGATAAAACATCTTGAAAATACAACTGAAATAAAATAAAAATAGTTTTGGAAAGTTTTTTTATAACAAAGTTTAACAGTATATTAATGCTTTTAGTATGCACACATATCTAAATCAGTTTCTCCAACATGCTTTTAGATCAGTTTCTCTAACATTAACAGTACCTTTCCTACAGCAAGCCCTCCTGCCACAGCAGACAAGACACCAATGACCTTGATGACAAGTGTTTTAAAGCGTACAACATGGGGTACAATGACACCATTGAGGTAACATTTAATCTGTGGTATACCACTGCCAGCAGACACAGGCTAATCATGAAAAAACAATAAAATAATTACACACTCAAATATACAATTTCTACTACGCATAGTGTTTTTCAATCATAAATTTGTTAACAAACATTTTGAAAGCCATAGTCTTAGTATGTCATTATCTTTTTATTATTTGCCAATTAGAATCACAGGAATTTTAAGTCTTCTAAGCTGTTAGATGGCAAAAGCATTGTTTTCATTTTTGTCTTTTCTAAGGTTATTTCCTGTAGATCTCAAAGGACATTCAGTCATGGGGGATGAGTGACCATGCATACAAGCACTAATCCTAAACCTTCAGAATCGAGCAGGTTGCCATTATTTGTGACTTGATCTCTGTATGCTGTGTTCTAGGATCCTTCTCCGCCATCACTGCTGAGACATGTTAAGACTCTTTTTGACAATTATGGGTGACTTCCATTTCTAGCAAATGTAGATCACAATGGGATAAAGATTGCATGGAGGTGGTGGATCTTGGTATCCAAGCTAATTGATTTATTGGCCCAGATATGCCATAATTTAATAAAAAAAAAAATATGAGAGCTCAGTATAGTTTAAATTGATCAATAAATTATGAAATTTAAAAAAAATTCAATAATAAGTTGAAGGAACAATTAAAATAAGATTTTTGAACAACAAGTGTGACAATAAAAGTAATAATTAAAAAAAAAAAAACAGGTTTCTAATACAGGGAAAAAATAATGTGCATACAAGCTCAAAATCTACCTCAAAATATGTGGTAAGAAATGATCCAACCAAAACTAAGCACATGTTAATTAGAAACCAAAATATTTGTGGAAGATACATACAGTTGTCTAAAACACATTTATCAACCCCTGGGCATTGTGTTAAGGAAAACAAAACAAATTTTTAAACTATTTACAGCAGTTATTTAAAAGCCAATGTGGAATGAAGGGGACAAAACTACATGCATTTAAAATGTAGTACAAATCAATTAAAATAAGATACTAGTTGCTATAAAGGATACAAATTTTAACAGTTTGAAATTTGACTTCAGAAATTTTCTCAACACCAAAATCAATAAAACCAGCTGTTAGACCAGTGAAGACACCAATGAGAAAACAAATGATCCAGCGTTTTACACCTCTCCAATAAAGTTTCTGCAATAATAGAAACAACTCAAACATGACCCAACCATTTTGAAAAGATAAATCTATTTTTAATGCACAAATATATGTTCATACATTTTTTATGTAAGAATTACATACATATATATTATTTTCAATACAACGAACAAGGTTCATGCACTACTTTTGCATAGGAAATCCAATAAGGATTAACAGCTTCTATATTTCCTTTTTTTTTCTATTAATTTAAGCATAAACTTTTTATTAATTAGTTGTTACTTTTACCATTCACTATAGGACTATTGACTTTCTGATTTTTATTATGTTGCATTTAAGTCAATGTTGACATTAGAGCTTACAAAATATAAACAAAGTCCTCCGTCATGCATAAATGGTTGCCAGGAAAACAAGTAACAAAATTTTTTTAAAAATCCTTTTAAAGAAAGACAATTTTTCCTTTGTGAAGCTGATGACTGTTTCGTAAGAGTGAATACTGTACTTTTAATAACTAATGAATGATAGATTTAAATGTAATAGCTAATGAATGATAGATTCAAACAAAAAAGGGAAGAAATCCTGGTTAAGCGTATTAGTATAAATCTACTGAATCAGAGTAAATACAATGCTACTGATAGGATTATAGATCTAGACTAAGAAGATCGTGTGTAATATGTTCCTGATTGTCTATTACTTTATTAAAACTCTTTAATGAATAGGACCTATATACGAAAATACCAGAAGATTTAATCCATTCACGATAAAGATTATCTAAGTCTCTAGCCAAATTTAAATTCATTTGTTTTTATACTTTGAAAAATTATAATGGTCAAACTAGAGTTTTCCCAGTATCGCCACATAGTTAGTAATTCTTTTACCAAAGATATACATCAACTGTCAAATTTCTAGGAAAATTGTTAAGATTCGTGTCCAGGTTTTTGATAAGATGAATTTGCATTCTGAATAGAGGAATTGTAAGAAAAGAGTTTGAATTAAGTAGTAAATTGGCCAATTTGGGAAAAGCAAAAAGCCTGATTTTTAGACATCCCAGAAAATAATATTGTCTGGAAAATAATAGAGGTAAAGGTAAAATCTTCAATACTTTGCATAAATTTTGAGCCTTTAATGATAACACTGGAATATTTTATTTCAATTGTAGTTACATGAAATTTTAATAGAGTAGGACTAGATTACAACTTAGTGATACAAACCAATGTTTAGTCAAATGTCAGTTAAGTAAGGACAGCAACCAAATATGGTCACAGTTGCAAAAGTTCATGAAAAAAGTAAAGGCACATAAAAAAAACAACATTATAAAAGTAACATTTTAGTTTTTCAACAACTTATCTGAGAAAAAAATGTGAATAAAAACTCTTACCCATCGTTTAAAGCTTTTCTCTTTTTCTTCATTTTGATAGATTTGATTATCTGAAATTTCATAGTCTAAGCTCTGAAAGATTCAAATTTAATGTCTTATAACATTTATATGTGTTTCATTTAATGTCTTATCACTTTTGATATACCTTTTAATATAAACTAGCAAGCGTTTGTCTATACTTGGCAAAAATATCTAGCATGATCTTTAATTTAGACATTACAAATTACTGTCATTTATAATGTAAAAAAAAACTGCTCAAGGTAACTCATTCTAAAGCAGCACTGAAAATTTGGACTAAATATACCTGGAATCCAACTTTCAAAATGTGCCCTTGTTCAATGTGAACATTTTTTGGTTGTACTGCATGGTGTCCTTCTACGTCTCTTCTAATGTTATTGAAGGTTTCACTGTTAATGACTTCAGCATTGTTATCGTCCTGGGGTGCTGTATTGACTTTACCCTAAAAAAAGAAGACTTTTTTAAAAAGTAGCTGAGATATATATATATCTAATGTAACATTTCTTTAGCTCACAATGTGGTGCTGATTAGCTGTAGTTATAGTTTTTTTACAGATCTAAGAATCGCAAAATTGTACAAATTCTGAGAATTTAATGAATGCACACACATCATAAAATGATCAATGTAACATTTATTTTATACACACACAGACAAATATGTTCCATTTTTTTAAATCTAACATTTATTAGTTGTTTTTTTTAAATAATCGCTCTATAAGTTGCACAAAGGAGTAGATCTATTGCCTTTTTAAAAAAATAGTTCATTGTTGTTTTTATTTTTTTTGTCATTTTACTTTTTTTACATTATCGTCTAAAAGTATATTTACATACTATAAATATATACCAGATTGTGATGAAAATAGCACAGACTAATCTGAAAGACTAAGAGATGTCTGAACTCTAAAAGTAAAAAAGTATAAAACTAAAAAAAATTACAATTTTATTTAAACATTTCTTAATACAAATGCAAACTTGTCAATTCACAATGACATAATTTAAAACTGAAAACTGCTAAGCATTGCAAACTAAAATCAAAGTATAGAATAATTTATCTAAACTATAGATCAAGATCTAGACTCTCATAAGAATCATATGATATTAGAATGGGACTCTCTATGAAGTCTATGGCCTCCTTCAGTCGTGAAGTGACTATGGATCATCTCATGGCAATGAGATGAATGCCTGGCATTAGCTGTGGTCGCCCACACATCAGTTCCAGCCACTCCATGCAGCTGATATATCCAAAGGAACGGCAGTGCCGATACAGCTTGGGGTCAGCGGCGTCGCATTTCAGCCAGCGAGACCTAGGCCCTGAGTCCTTGTCGTGGTGGTCTCGCTTAACCCCAGCCTGAGTGAAGCGGGCTAGGAGGCCTGGGAAACCTCTTAGCTTTAGCAGATGGACTGAGGGGAACTAATGAGCAGGGCGCGGGCTGTAGCCCTGGCTCGCATGGGCGGAATGTCCACTCAGCAAACTGACTGCGTTGGCCGGGGCCGAGCCTTGTGAGGCCGTACCGTCCTGTCTGGCCAGACCGATCGGTCTGCTGCTGGCGCGAGTAGCCCTCTCCTAGGACACCCAAGTCCACGGTGGGGAGGTGTCCAGCAATGGTAGAAGGATGTCACCGATACCCCAGGGGCACCTCGAAGGCGGGGAACTGCCACGGATGTGAAGTTGGGGTGAAAAAAGTCTCCAGGCCGGAAGGTCGAGGACCATGGTGGTCCAACATTCAAGTCTTTGTTAGCACGACTGACAGTCAAATTCCATGACAATACTGCCTCCGGGCGGTCAACTGGCGTTTATGGGCAAAGGCAACGTGCATACATCCCCCTACCCACTCCCCCCTCACATGTACCTCAGCCTCGTACCTCTGGCAACAGAGCGTAGGTTGGAAGGAAAGCTGGCTAAACCCTTCTTCTCAGGTACGCTGTTCTGCCTCATCGTGGCACCTGGGTGAAAATGGTTACTTGAGGTGGTAATCGAGAGTCCACCTCTTGCATGGGCAGGGTTGCAAAAAGTCCCCACAAACCTGTCACCAATCCATGTGCTGTTCCTCAAGGGACCGTTACATTAAATGGCGAGTCTCCCACGGTTAGCTTGGTACAACGATTGAAAATGGAGGAGGCTCCAAGTGTCCTCAGCCCTCTGCCGTGTCTAGTCCATGCGTTGGGGGCCAAATGCATCGGAAACAGCAATTTGATGCTTTACATAGGCATTGACTCGGGTCTCTGCCACACAGAACTGTGATCACACAGGGTTTGTTTTTTTTTTTACTGTTTGGCGTCCAAACAGTTTTTTTTCAAACTTTTAGCTCGAAGAGCCATTGGCTCAGCTCATAAGTCAAGACAATCAAACGAACGGTTCTGCCAGAGTGTAGCACTGTGTGCTGCAAACTGCCTTAGGGTCGCCAGCTTCTGATTTTTCATCAGGGTTGACTCCCGAAGCCTTTCCCATATGATAGTCACATACTTGATTTTTGATACTACATGATATGACATATCATGATTATGATATGATAACAGACTACATATGATCATAAACTTGATAAACTAAACATACTGATACTGGTCTAACTGGTGTTTGAAAGCTGTTTTCGCCACGAGTCCTTCGATGGTTAATGGTACTGGTGCTGAACTGAGGGTGATTATTAAGAAGCGGCGTTCTTTCATCCATTTTCTAAAAAAAATGGCTTGGCTAAGTTTTGCTGTTTAACATGTCTGGATTTTCCAGCGTTGGTACATCCTTAATGTTAACACAAGAAATGTAATAAAATTTCCTATGAAATACACTTTTTAGTAATGTCACGTGATATTGACATCACATGACTTTTTATGGTTACTCCACTTATCTAAAAAGAAAAAAGAAAAGCTTCGCTACTGAGAGATTGCTGATTTTGGACATATGCAGTCCATTGCTCTAACAATAAAAATGTAAATGAGTGTCCTTTTAATCGTAGCTGTGATGATCTAGACCTAGACTAAGATGACCAGATATTTGGGAAGCAAAAGTTGGACGATTATGAGGTGTAAAAATATTTTTAAAAGTATTTACGTATATCTAGGTACTATAGATCTAGAATCTATATAAAGTATATGTTGCCGAGCGTAGTTTAAACAATCTATATAGAGTCTAGTCAGATCGAGACTTACGTCAAGACCAGGGACGAAGTGGGTATCAAAATCAAAATGCCATAACTGGCGGATCCAGGGGGAGGGGGGAGGGGCGATCGCCGACCCCCCCCCCCCCGAAGGAAGGTGGAGGACGAATTTTAGTATCGAATTCACACAATTTGTATACGAATTTATTACTTATGTTAATAATATATACTACTTATTTATATATCAAACTATGTTTAGATTATTTAGCCCCCCCCCCTCTATAGTATGTTGGCCGATTTGGTGGGGTCGGGAGGGAGCGATAGCACCAATCCTCCTCCCCCCCCCCTTATACATATACTTTTGAGTGGGGGGCGGTCCAATTTATTTGTAGAAATCAAAGCTTGCTAATAGAATCAATTAAATATCTATGTTACGATCATCAATAGTCCTAGATGTTACGATCACACTTGATGCCAAGATGTCATGTTGAAGCACAATCAATGATCGTAATTGCCTAGGATTCAGAAATAGTCAGTTGATAAGATGATCACTTAGAAGCTGCTAATTGATAAGAGGATCATCTAGAAGTTGCCAGTTGATAAGAGGATCATCTAGAAGTTACTGGTTGATAAGAGGATCATCTAGAAGTTACTGGTTGACAAGACGATCTAAGTATATTATTATATATTCAATGAAGAAACTTCTGCCCAGACAATGGCCAGACATTCACGTTCAATAGTGGAGTATCTAGTTTCGGCTGGTGAAAGTTTCCTGCTGATGAAAAATACAGGATGTAAAGTCCCTTGGTAATCCTGCATTAAACATGCTCCTATGGCTGATAAAGATGCGTCGGTGGCGAGATGAAAAGGCTTTTCTCGGTTCGGAAGTTTGAGTATAATGTCTCTGGAAAAAGTTGCTTTGATATTCTCAATTGTGTCATGTAGTTCCGTAGACCATGGAATCTTGATAGGTTGACCTTTTTTTGTGAGGTTGGTCAATGTTGATGTGAGTGCTGTGTAATTATGAATAAATAATCTGTAAAAATTACACAGTCCCAGAATGCTTCTAACTTGCTTCTTAGTTGTGGGAACTTTGATGTCTAAAATGCGTTTGATGAGATCTTCTTGTGGTCTAAGTGAATTGTAGCTAACTCTATGACCTAGGAAAGATACTTCAGTCATGGCCAATTTAACCTTGCTGGGTTTTATCGTGAAGCCGTAGTGTTGTATTATGTTGAATACTTCATGTAATCCTTTCATGTGTTCATTCCATGTTTTATGGAATATGCAAATGTCATCCATGTAAGATACGGTGTCTTTTCGTTGGTTCAGTATTCTATGTATAGCTCTGTTAAAAGTGCTGCTGGCGTTGACCAATCCGAATGGCATGTAGTTGAACTGGAATAGTCTGAAAGCTGTTGTAAAGACTGTAAAAGGTTTGGATTCTTCCTTCATAGGTATCTGGTAATAACCTCTAGATAAATCTAGTTTGGGGAAAAATCTTGCCTCTGAAAATTGTGTCATAAGATCTTCAGGGTTATGCATGGGATATGAATCGAGGCGAAGCATTTTGTTTAATTGTCTGAAATCGACACGCATTCTTGGAGTTGATGCTTGTTTATGTTTGACAAGTACAATTGGTGCAGCATATGGTGAATTAGAATGTTCTATGATGCCTTGTTCTAAAAGTTGAGTAATTTCTTGTTGAAGGAAATCTCTGTAGTGTATTGGTAAAGGATAAGGTCTTGATTTTGTATTCGTGGAATCTGTGAGTATGATTTCATTCTCGACAATAGAAGTTTTTCCTGGAACATCTGTGAATATTTCTGAATGTTCTTTGAGAATGTTTATCAATTCTTGTCTTCTTTGAGGTGATAATTTATCAATTTTGATATCATGCCAAAATTCAGTTTGCTTCGGCGGTGTATCTGGCATTATGAAATCATTGCAATCATCCATATCATTTTCTTCTTCTTCTTCAGGTAAGACTGCTAAACATGACATAACTCTTTCTGTTTGTTCTGTACTTGTATTATCATCTGTTTCAGTATTGTACTTTTGTAGCATGTTGATTTGGTATATTTTCTTCTTGTTATGAATGTCAATTTCATAATCAACATCTGTGATTTTTCTGAGTACTGAGAATGGCCTTGTCATTTGATAAATAGCTTGTTGTTCTTGTCTGGTAACAATAAACATACTTTGTCTCCTGGTTCAAATTGTCTGAGTTTTCTGGTTTTGTTGACTCTAGCTTGAGTATTTCTGTTTGCTTTATCTATGGCTTCTTTAGCTTGTTCACATGCTGATATGACAAAGTTTCTGATATCTATGACATGCTGAAATGCTGTTTTTGTCTCTGGTGAATTTGAATCTGGTTGTATTAGAGATTCTTTGAGTATTGACATGGGTCCTCGTGGGTTGGCGCCATATGTCATCTCAAAAGGAGAGAACCCTGTAGTTTCTTGTTGACATTCTCTATAAGCGAATAACGCTGCAGGTAAGAGTACATCCCAGTTTTGTGGATTGTCGTGAGCGATTTTCGATAAGATTTTCTTCAGAGTACCATTAAATCGTTCACAGAGACCGTTGCTTTGAGGTTGATAAGGCGTTGTGAACTTCATCTTGACTTTGTACATGTCCATAAAGGCTTTGGTTACATCTGCGGTGAATTGTATGCCTCTATCAGAAATGATGACTTCTGGGAAACCTTTTCTGGAAAATATTTCTGACAGAGCTCTGGTAATGTCAAGTGCTGATATATTGACTAAAGGAATTGCCTCTGGCCATCTGGTACATGTATCAACCAGAGTTAAAATGTACTTGTGATTTCTGTCTGAAGCTACTGGCATAGGACCTATCAAATCGACTGACACTTTTTGAAAAGGCTTGTCTGTCAGTTCCATTGCTTGATTTGGTGCCTGTATTCTGATACTTTTAGGACCTTTCATTTGGCAAACATGGCAAGAGCTGACATACTTCTTGACATCTTTGGTGATGCTTGGCCAATTCTTGAAGGATTCTTTTCTTCGTTACACCCATATGACCTGCGTGTGGAAGATTATGTCCTGTTGCCAATATTTCTTTTCTGTATTTTTGAGGTACATGTACTTGTTGTATTGTTTCGTTTTTATTGTGACTGTTCTTCATAAGAATACCATTTTGAAAATATGGTTCATCTGTGAATTTTGATTGTTTGTTTGCTTGCGCCTTCTTGTAAAGTTTTTGCAATGATGAATCGATCTTCTGTTCATATTTGAATTCATCATGTTGGAATTGTGGCAGTACATCGTCAATTTCAGGTAATGATCTGATTACTGGTTCTGTTTCATTATGAATGGTCTGTACTTGTGTTTTAGGTATTGATTCATTTTGGCTTGCTTATTTGTGTGAGCTTGCGCTCCCTGAGCTAGTTTTATATATATTTTTGTGTATTCTATTTTTTTTATAGGCTAGTGCCAAATGTATTATTTGGACTTCCGCTTTTTGTGTAAGTTAGGGTGGGGTGTATAAAAAAAAGTTCGCCACGCTGTTTTAAAAAACAGTCCAGTGTACAGTTGACCAGTGGTCAGTATAGTATGTCTGTGTGACAGCCGAAGATCTTTGTGGTCTGTCGTGTACTTATTTTATTCCTGTACCTGGGACGGTCTGTAAGTTTGCTATTGTTACTGCTTTTAGCTGCATAAAGTAACTGCTGTTTTAACTGTTGATTTTAACTGTTCTAGCCAGGCTGCTGTTGTAGATTTAATTTGTTTCTGTAGGTAATACTAGATACTAGTGTAGTGTTGCCTTAGAGTTCTATTAGTAAACTTAGTTATAGTCTGTTTCTGTTCTTAGTGAATAGATCTACAAATACTATAGTAAAGTACTAACTAAGGTGTTCTTTTTTAGTTTTAGTTATGAGTTGGTAGTAGTAGAATATTGTAGATCTAGACTAGTTTATTGTAGTTTGTTAGTGTAGATCTAGGTCTAGACTAGTGTATTAGTTTTAGTGATTTAGTTAGATAGTTGGGTTGATCAGTTTGTTTGGTTTGGTTAGTTTTTAGTGGCGTTGAGTCAGATGGTTTTAGTTAGTATTAGTTGTTCTCGTTGTAGTGTATATATTTTATTATTGATTTATATTTCTGTATGTTAATAAAGTTTCGTTTGTTTATTTATCCTAACTAAAGTTTCGTTATCTTGTTTTCCTTTAGTTTAAATTAGTTATAGCTAGTTGTCTGGTTACTTAGGCGACTCTAGCCCCTTGGTCACCATACTGAGGTGCACAGATTGAGCCCACCCAGTAGCGCTAACATCTGCCTACTGTTGGTAAATTTTAATGTTGAGCAGTAAGAATAGGTGTCTCTCTCCCACTCGCGCCTGCCTGACCTGCTCACATTTTTGGTGTCAGAAAGTGGGATCTGTGCTTGAGTGACCAGACTTATATTTTTTATTGGTATAGATTAGGTTTTTGTACTAGTTAAGTTAGGCAGTGATAGGAAGTAGTGATAGTGGAAGTTTAGTTTTCCTTGAGCGTTTGTTAGAGAGGTTAGTAGGTTTTTTTTTGTTGAGTAGTTACGTAGATGAACAGCGAGGCAGCGGCAGCAGCAATAATGCAGCCGTCTCAGGCAGTGATTGTGGTACCAAGGACAGAGATGAGTATCCGGCGCTTCCATGGCGATGGTCCTGCCAGGGAAGTTGAAGAGTTCCTTCAAAGTGTTTATAGAGCCTGGAAGTCTCAACACATGGTACATCGAGAGGAAAAATGTGACTTCCTCTTTGCACATCTAGGTGAGGCAGTGAAGGCCGAACTTAGGTGTCACCCTCAGACAACAAGGGCATGTCCAGATGCCCTGGTACAAGTTCTACGCTCCACTTATGGAGAAAGGCGGAGCATCAACTTCCTCATTGGGCAGCTGTTCAGAATAAGCCAGCACCCGAATGAGTCTGTCCGCACCTACTCACACCGTCTCCTTCATGCATTCGAAGCACTCACTGACAGGCAGAGAGCTCTATCGGAAACTCCTTTCAGCGAGTCTATCCTGAGGGACCAGTTCGTAGAAAACCTCAGTGACAGGACCCTAAGAAGAGACCTGCGAGAGAGACTACTTGATAGGCCAGAAACCGAATTCCTCGCATTAAGAGACATGGCCATTAGGTGGGCACAGGATGAGGATGTCGCACCGCAAGTCAATCTCACATGCAGTGAGATAAAGATTGAAGGTCAGCTAGCTACTCTCTCCAAGCAAGTGGAGGAGCTTGCAGCCCAGATTGTGCGCCTACAACTTTCGGGGCCACAGAACTCTAACTGTCCCCACTGCAACCACCATCAACCTGATCAAATTAGCGGTAGCGTGAGACAGATTGCCTCACAACCAAAGCGCACCCTTAGCCAGAGGAGGCCTTTGATGAAGAACAGGAAATGCTACACATGTGGAAAACATGGCCATCTGGCAAGAAATTGCAGGCTGAAGAACATGTTCCAAGGCCAACAAGGGAAACGTGGGAACCGAGATAATCGCCAACACCACAGACGCAACTGCTCTAACTGTGGAAGCCGGGACCACTTCACCCGGGCTTGCCCTAATGTCACTGCAGCAGTGAGTCACGTTCAGGTTGCCTCAGTGGAACAACCACAGGCAGTACAACTTATACCTGCCCCCAAGTCAGCAGAATTGTCAGTTGGTGTGCCACTGAATCCTAGAGGATCCAACACTGCAGTGGTCCACACAAGCCAATCCGCAGTGGCAGAAATGTTGTCAATGCATGCAGAAGTAGCCTCAGCTGATGCTACCCAAAACCATACGGAGGGTGATAGGGAAACACACACCTTCTTAGATTTGCGTCAGCCTGAATCCTCCCTCAATTCTCAGGATGATTCAGAAGGCCGTAGGAAAAGGAACAACCTTCTGAACATTGGATGCAGAGTTCTTGTCGAACAGAGAGTCAGAGGCCAAGGCAGAATGTTCATGCAGTATGAACCCTCGTGTTTTGTAATTACTGCAGTACCAAAGTATGCTTCTGGGTGGTACATCGTAGAAGCAGAAGATGGGAGTACTTACAGATATGTACGAGAGGAGGAAATGAAGTTCGTTTCCTCCCCTTACTAGCATGATTCTTGCATTTGTAATTTTTTTATTTTAATATGTTGATTGCATTTCTATTTATCAAGATGTATTAGTTTGTAGTCACTCTATGAGTACATGTTATCTACATGTTTTTGAAAAGCTTTTTTAAAGCTTAGTAGTTGCTGTACCTATTTGAGAATGTACAGAATCAATAGTACTTTTTTTGTGTTTTAGCTGATGTAGTATATTCTTTTTTTTTCTTTTGTCCTTTGAAAGCAATGTAATTTAAGTCATGTCATGGAGCTGTAATATTTTTGTGTCAAATAGATTTTAGTGTGTATTTTCTTTGATGGTAGAATATGTCAGCAGCTCATATGTAATGCATTTTAAGTAATTTGTTATTATCTTGTTTTGCGGGGACGCAAAAATTTAAGGCGGGATGAATGTGAGCTTGCGCTCCCTGAGCTAGTTTTATATATATTTTTGTGTATTCTATTTTTTTTATAGGCTAATGCCAAATGTATTATTTGGACTTCCGCTTTTTGTGTAAGTTAGGGTGGGGTGTATAAAAAAAAGTCGCCACGCTGTTTTAAAAAACAGTCCAGTGTACAGTTGACCAGTGGTCAGTATAGTATGTCTGTGTGACAGCCGAAGATCTTTGTGGTCTGTCGTGTACTTATTTTATTCCTGTACCTGGGACGGTCTGTAAGTTTGCTATTGTTACTGCTTTTAGCTGCATAAAGTAACTGCTGTTTTAACTGTTGATTTTAACTGTTCTAGCCAGGCTGCTGTTGTAGATTTAATTTGTTTCTGTAGGTAATACTAGATACTAGTGTAGTGTTGCCTTAGAGTTCTATTAGTAAACTTAGTTATAGTCTGTTTCTGTTCTTAGTGAATAGATCTACAAATACTATAGTAAAGTACTAACTAAGGTGTTCTTTTTTAGTTTTAGTTATGAGTTGGTAGTAGTAGAATATTGTAGATCTAGACTAGTTTATTGTAGTTTGTTAGTGTAGATCTAGGTCTAGACTAGTGTATTAGTTTTAGTGATTTAGTTAGATAGTTGGGTTGATCAGTTTGTTTGGTTTGGTTAGTTTTTAGTGGCGTTGAGTCAGATGGTTTTAGTTAGTATTAGTTGTTCTCGTTGTAGTGTATATATTTTATTATTGATTTATATTTCTGTATGTTAATAAAGTTTCGTTTGTTTATTTATCCTAACTAAAGTTTCGTTATCTTGTTTTCCTTTAGTTTAAATTAGTTATAGCTAGTTGTCTGGTTACTTAGGCGACTCTAGCCCCTTGGTCACCATACTGAGGTGCACAGATTGAGCCCACCCAGTAGCGCTAACATCTGCCTACTGTTGGTAAATTTTAATGTTGAGCAGTAAGAATAGGTGTCTCTCTCCACTCGCGCCTGCCTGACCTGCTCACATTTGGATTCAAAATGTTCTCTTGGTTTGGTCATCTGGTTACTACTGCATAACATTCTTAATTTCGTTCAATGTTATTTGCCCACTCTAAAAGTTCTTGTGGGGTGCAGTCTCTGACTCCTTCAATGTTGCCAATTATTAAGTGTACTGGTAAGTTGCTGACAACCAAGGCTTCGGTTGGACCACTAAAGAATGGCGTCTTGATGTGTATTATGGCTTCTGATAGACTGCGGACAGTGCCATTGAATACTGTGGCTTGAACTGATTTGCCTGTTAGTTGGTTTTGCTTGACAAAACGTTTCTTGATTAATATAGACGTGCTTCCGGTGTCACATAGCACGTGTACTTTTTGATTTCCTACCAAACCTGGATAGAATTTAAGACCATTTGTTTTCGCTATGACAGTCATGGTTGAATGTTCCGCGCTATCATTTCTGGTAGAAAAGTTCTTGTTATATACATATCGTGGTCTAGAGTCTTGAGAGTGGCTTCTGTAACGAGGTCTTTCGTTATATCTTTGATTTCTTGTAGATTGCTTGCCATGGTATGGATTGCTGGTGTTGAACTGTTTTCTTCTGCATTTATGAACTTGATGACCTTTCATATGACAATGTGAACATTCAATAATCTTGGTGCGGCATTGAGAAGCAAAATGTCATATGTTGTTGCATCTGTTGCAAATTATTTTGTCGTATTTTGTATTCTGTGAATTTCTTTTGTCTTGTGAAAAACAGACAAAGTTTTCGTCTGCTGCTGGTTTTCTGGCTTGTTTGGATAAGCAGCTTTATATTGTCTGATGATTTTGGTTATCGTTGGAATATCTGAAGGACTTCTTTCAATTATATAAGATTTGATGTCTTCTGAATGAGTATGCGCGATATTGTCAATGATGATATGTTGTCTGATAGCTTGATAAGTGTTTTCCACTTTAGCAAGAGATATCCATCTGTCGAACCACATGGTCATGTTGGAAACGAAAATTTGAGGATCGTCATCTTGTTTTGGTCTTGACCTATTGAATTTCTTTCTGTAGTTGTCTGAAGTTGCACCGTACTGGCGTAATAAAGCTTCCTTGATATCATGATAGTCACTGCGCTCGTTGACTGACAACTGCGAACAAATGTCAACTGCTTTTCCTGTCAGTAAACTAAGGAGATAACTTGACCACTGGTCTTCTGGTAAGCCAGACGTTGTTGCTAATTCCTCGAATCTAATAAGGTATGAGTCCATGTTGTCTGTAGACTCATTGAATGAATGAATCTTTGACATGAGTTTATATCGATCAAAGACATTAGAACTTGCTTGAGTAGTGTTGGCTTCTGATGATTTTGGATCTGTCTTAAGTTTATTTTCTTCATGTTGCATTTTCAATTTTTCAAATTCCATTTGTGCACTTTCATGTTCTCTTTGTCTTTCAGCTTCTTGTCTTTGTTTTTCTTCAGCTTCGTCTTCTTTATCTATTTGCTCTTGTGCCCAGACTTGTTGTTCATGTAGCGGTAATTTAAATGATTTTTCTTTGTCGATTAATTATAATAATCTTTGTGTTCTAGGTTTAATTTGAGAACTTGAATCCATTGTATAGTTTTTGTATGGTTATTAATATATAAACTTGAATATACAAATATAGTACTGATTTGAATATAACAATGTTAGTTATGCCGTAACTGGCTAGTAATCTTGAACAGTATGATTATATCTACTACTGGAGTCGTCGTGGGAAGTGTAGATTTATTCAATCGTATCAGGTTAATGAAATATTGCTGAGCCGTACTGGCTATAAACTTTTTCTCACTTGAGATTGTAGATCTAGTAGAAATTGTAGTAACTTCGTCGTTTTGTACGATAGTGAAAATTCGATCGTAGATATATATCTATGATAAG
>JAZGLO010006293.1:0-40082 GCA_036873155.1 Biomphalaria sudanica
TCTACTTTTTAAAATGGCTTGCCTAGGGGAACGTGACAATAGAAAAGCAGTTGTGTCACTTATCTTAAGTCTGAATTTAATCAAAGACTTACAATGAATAACAAAAAAAAAAATGACACAAGAAATCGGAAGGTAAACTATCAACTTAATGTTTAATCAAATATAAAGTTACAAGAAAGAAACATAAACATTTACTCAATACAGACTTGATGTGTTGACCAAAACCCTTTTACAAAAATGGCATGTAAAAATATTACAATACAAGAGTTTGAAAATGTAATTACAAATACAAGCAAGCAAGGCCTTAAAAAAAAATATTAACTTACACGATCAAGTGGTATACCACGCACGGGTCACGCAATGTCTCCGCTATTCTGTCCCACGGCTGTCTCCGTATGTCTGTCTCTCAACGTTACGCGAGCGGTCTTATATAATCTACCGCGCGTCGATATCTCGTAATTTCTAGAATAGAAAGTCATAAACACCCAGATCTAGAACGCTCTTCAAAGAGACAGAAAAAAAAAAAACACCCTCCTTTCAACCAGAGGTACACACACAGGTCAAGGACCGGTCACTGTCTGTGTGGCTTGACGAATAAAATAAAAAAAAACTTATTACACAAGGGGCAGACAACCTACCCGTCTCTTGACCGCAACAGGTCAAAGAAAGAAAAAAACAACGCCTAGATACGTAACACCTCCCCCCTAAAAATAAAAAGTTTACATTTCCACGAAATGGAAATCTTTTTAGAACTACAAAAAAAATATTTACATTACAGAATGTATTTATCATGATATATATAAAAAAATATATACATCAAAATACTTTTTACAATCTAGACAAGGCATCGGCGATAACATTTTCGCTGCCTTTTATGTGTTTAAGATCTAGGTTGTACTCTTGTAAAAATAAACTCCACCTGAGAAGTCGTTGGTTCTTGCCAGACATTTTGTGGATAAATGTAAGGGGATTGTGGTCAGTAAATACAACCAGTGGCCATCTGGACCCACTGATATAAAAATCAAAGTGTTGTATAGAAAGAATCAACCCAAGACATTCTTTTTCCACAGTAGAATAATTTCTTTGATGTCTATTAAATTTCTTGGAAAAGAAACAAATAGGATGCTCTACTTGGAAATTATCTTCTTGGTAAAGGACTGACCCAACACCTGTGTCACTGGCGTCAATAGCTAACCTAAAAGGTTTTCCGAAGTCAGGAGCCATCAAAATGGGGGAGCTAGATAATATCTGCTTGATTTGGTTAAAGGCTTTCTGACATTCATCCGTCCAAGTAAATCGGACGTTCTTTCTCAGGAGGTTTGTTAAAGGACTGGCAATGACAGAAAAATTTTCGCAAAATTTTCTATAATATCCAGACATTCCCAAAAATCTTCGGAGTTGTTTCCGATCAGCAGGGATAGGGAAAGCTTGGATAGCTTCTACTTTGGCCATTACAGGTTTCACCTGGCCTTGTCCTACAATATGGCCTAAGTATTGGATTGAAGCCTGGCAAAAATCACTCTTACTCAGGTTTACAGTAATTTTTGCATGTAACAGTTTAGTAAAAAGACAATGCAGTTGTTTACAATGGCTAGAAAAATCTTGGCTAAAAATTACTACATCGTCTATGTATGCGTGGCAATTCTCCATGTCAGCAAGCAGGGCATTTATCATTCTCTGGAAAGTGGCAGGAGCATTCTTCATGCCAAATGGCATCACTTTGTATTGGTACAGACCATCAGGGGTGACAAAGGCGGAGATTTCCTTTGCCCTATCAGTCAGGGGAACCTGCCAATAACCTGAAAGTAGGTCTATTTTGGTGATGTACTTAGCGTCACCAATACGATCTATGAGATCGTCTATCCTAGGGATAGGAAACGAATCGGTCTTTGTGACAGCATTTACCTTACGGTAGTCTGTACAAAAACGATAAGTCTTGTCCTGTTTAGGTATCAAGACACATGGGGAGCTCCAGCTACTGGAACTTGGTTCAATGAGGTCATTTTCAAGCATATACTTGATTTCTGACCTAAGTATGGCAAGTTTTTCAGGGTTAACCCTGTAAGGATGCTGCTTGACTGGAGTAGCCTCGCCAACATCTACATCATGCATTATAACATTAGTCTGTTTTGGTACATCAGAAAAAATGTCATTAAATTCATTAATGAGCTTCATGATAACTGGCCTTTCTGTCGAAGACAGATGAGACAGTTTTACATCCAAATTCTGTAATACAAAAGAATTAGGTATTTTGTATTGTCCAAATTTCTCCTTTACAATATCATCATCAATAGGAGAAACATGGCTATTTGAACAACTTTTGACTGTATTTAAAACACAATTACTCTTATCTGAGTGATCTGGCCGAGATACATAAGGCTTCAGCATGTTTATATGACATAGCTGAGTCTTTTTCCTACGGTCAGGAGTTTTGATTGTGTAATTGAGGTCACTAATTTTGGTCTCAATTTCATAGGGACCAAAATATCTGGCTTGCAAGGGTTGACCTGGTATGGGCAAAAATACAAGCACCTTATCCCCGGGAGAAAATTCTCTAACACGGGCCTTTCTATCATACCAGCGTTTCATGCTGGATTGGGTGTTTGTAAGTTATTTTTGGCCAGAACACAAGCATCATAAAGTCTAGTTTTAAACTTAATTACATAGTCTAAAAGTCCTTCAGTGGCTGTTGGTGACAACAAAGTCTCTTTTATACATTTCAAGGGACCGCGCACCGAATGGCCAAAGACTAAGTCAAAAGGGCTGAATCCCAACGATTCCTGGACGGATTCACGGGTTGCAAACAGCAGCATGTGGATTCCTTCGTCCCAGTCTTTTTCGTGCTCAAAGCAATAGGTTCGGATCATGTTCTTGAGAGTCTGATGGAATCGCTCAAGAGCGCCTTGCGACTCGGCATGATACGCACTCGACATGCAGTGTTTGATGCCCAACTGAGTCATGACTTGCTTGAAAAGATTGGCCGTGAAATTCGTTCCTTGGTCCGATTGGATGGACTTTGGTAGACCAAATAGAGTAAAGAACTTGATTAAGGCCTTCACAATGTTTGATGCTTTTATGTTCCTTAGAGGAATAGCCTCAGGAAAACGAGTTGAAGCACACATAATGGTCAACAGGTATTGGTTGCCAGCTTTTGTCCTTGGGAGAGGACCAACACAGTCAATAAGTACTCTGCTGAAAGGTTCTTCAAAGGCTGGAATCGGCTTCAGAGGAGCAACAGGGATCTTTTGATTTGGCTTGCCAACCATCTGACAGACATGACAGGATCGGCAGTACTGGATGACATCTTTCTTCAAACGTGGCCAGAAGAAGTGTGACATAATCTTGTGGTATGTCTTGTGGATGCCGAGATGACCTGACATTGGTGTGTCATGAGCCAGATTCATGATGTACGCTCGGTATCTTTCTGGTAACACGATTTGATGGCATATTCTCCATTCTTCTTCGTTGGATGCGTCTGGAGGTTTCCATTTCCTGAAGAGCATATCATCTTGGATGTAGTAGCACGTTGATGCTAGCTCTGCCTCTTGTGATGTCATTGCGGTTTCTCGGAGTTTGGCGAGCTCTGGATCCTTCTTTTGGTCCTCAATCAACTGTTTTCGAGTTGATGCCGGCTTTTCAGAATTTGGCGTTGGTTCTTCTTCAAGAGAAGCAAAGAATGTGGTGCTCAAGTCCACATCATCTTGGTAACTGTTGGCTTTGATGACGTTTTCTTCTTGAGATGCTTTCAACCTCATTGCCCTTGTTACTGCACACGCTGGATATAACTCTAGGTCTTCCTCGGGTGTGGCAGATAAGTCGGGTGTTTGAGTGACGATGGGTTCGGCTATCACCTTTCCACCTGCTAAGTCATTGCCTAACAGCAACGAGATGCCTTCCAATGGTAATGTTGGTCGGACACCTACAACAACCGGTCCAGTAATGAGATTTGACTTTATGTCGATTAGATGTAGAGGCACATCTATACACCCAAGCTCTACGCCTCGTAACAGGATGCTCTTCCCAGTCGATGATGATTTAGACAAGGGCAAGATACCCTCTAAAAGTAACGATTGTGAGGCACCTGTGTCTCTCAAAATGGTGATAGGTCGTAGACTTGTAGAATCACCGGGTAGTGATACAAATCCTTCCGAAATGAAAGGCTTAAAATCCTCTAATAAAACATCAATTTTGGTTGATGCAGACTGGACTTGGGTCGAACTCTCGCTGGAGTCATTGACATCTCTAGGAGACGCAGTGGAGAAACTCTTTCTTGAGTCAGTAGAACATCTTGTGGATGTATTTGGAGAACTCTTGATGGAGTCATTGGAACATCGGGGTGATGTCTTATGGGAACTCTTGATGGAGTCATGGGAACATCGGAATGATGTATTATGGGAACTCTGGATAGAGTCATTGGAACATCGGGGTGATGTATTATGGGAACTCTGGATAGAGTCATGGGAACATCGGGGTGATGTATTATGGGAACTCTGGATAGAGTCATTGGAACATCGGGGTGATGTATTAGGTAAACTCTTGTTTGAGTCATTGGAACATCGTAAAGATGAATTTGAAGAACTCACTGTTGAGTCATTTGAACACCGTGGAGATGAATTTGAAGAACTCACTGTTGAGTCATTTGAACACCGTGGAGACATTTTCGGAGAGTCTTGTACAGTCAATACATTTGAAACAGGTGGTGTCGAGGTATTCTTGATATGACTTGAGGATGAGGGAGTAAACCTCGACGACCACTGTACTGTGCAAGCGCTGACTTTTGAAGGAGCTTTTTCGTTTCTCTTCCTCAGTTTCCAACAATCGTCAACTTTATGGCCTTCTCGTTTGCAGTAGGAACAAGTAGCTTTACTTGTAGTAGGTTTTCTGTCATTTGTACTGCTGTTCTTGATGGAGTTGCTAGCAATGGACTCAGGCTGTTTGACTTGTTTTGGCTTGACATCCGTCGTATACTTGGCAAATTGATGTGATATTATATAATCGTCTGCCAACACTGCAGCCTTGTGCACATCTTCCTCGCCACGATCAGCTATATGCGTACGGACGTCCAGCCGCACACAACTCTTGAACTCTTCCATCAGCATTAGGTTCTTGAATTTTGCAAAGTCGGTGCCGATTTCCCTGGAAGTGAGCCATTTCTCAAAGCGTCGCTCCTTTTCCCGCAGGAATTCTACATGGGTTTGGCCATCCGATTTGCGACAATCCCTGAACTGCTTTCGGTAAGCTTCCGGAACAAGTTCATATGCCTTAAGAATTAAGGCCTTAACAACATTATAATCTTTTTGTTGTTCAATGGTCAAAGAACAAAATACGTCTGCAGCTCTACCAGTCAAAACTGTTAGCAGCAAAGTGGGCCACAAAGTTTCAGGTACATTAAAATTTTTCACACAAAGTTCAAATTGTGGAAAATAATTGTCAATTGTGGCTTCATTAAAGCGTGGAATTATTTTCAAAAATTTTGTTGCTTCAGCAGTATGACTGGCAGGGGAAGAATCTGGTCTTACATTAGCAGCTAACTCTAATTTTTTTAACTCTATTTGTAATTTCATTTCCATTTCTTTCTGCTCTCTAGCCGCTGCAAGCTCTAATTCTTTTTGTTTAATTTCTCTCTGCTCTCTAGCCGCTGCAAGCTCTAATTCTTTTTGTTTAATTTCTCTCTGCTCTCTAGCCATTGCAAGCTCTAATTCTTTTTGTGCGGCCTGTTGTTTAATTTCCTTCTCTTTTAAAGCTAACTGGGCTTCTATTTCCATTTGTTTTAATTTTATCTGAAGTTCTAAATCTGATTTACCCTCATCGGGTCTAAGGGTTTCTAAAAGGTCTTCAGAAAACACTTCCTCGTCTACATAATGGATTACAATGTTATCTCTGATTTCTTGTTTAAGGGCATTTGATTTTATTTTTAACCCTAAATGTTTAGAAATAAGGACCAGTTCCTTCCTAGTAAAAGCATCAAGCTCTTCCACAGAGGGATTTGCAAGAAAAACCTGAATATCCATGACTAACTAGCAACTATTACAAGCAAAAATATGTATACAATGTAAATATACAGTACAAAATCAGTACAACAAAAAAAAACCTTAAGAGAGTTTGGTCAATACTATTGATACTTTACTTCCGACTCTTTGAACCAAAAAAAATTTTGTTAAAGTCAACTTCGCCTTTACAAAATTACTCAAGTAAGACGAAAATAGGTTCAGAAAAATATCCGGGACGAAAGCCCTCAAACTTCTTTTGTCACGTATTACGAATTGAATTCTACTTTTTAAAATGGCTTGCCTAGGGGAACGTGACAATAGAAAAGCAGTTGTGTCACTTATCTTAAGTCTGAATTTAATCAAAGACTTACAATGAATAACAAAAAAAAAATGACACAAGAAATCGGAAGGTAAACTATCAACTTAATGTTTAATCAAATATAAAGTTACAAGAAAGAAACATAAACATTTACTCAATACAGACTTGATGTGTTGACCAAAACCCTTTTACAAAAATGGCATGTAAAAATATTACAATACAAGAGTTTGAAAATGTAATTACAAATACAAGCAAGCAAGGCCTTAAAAAAAAATATTAACTTACACGATCAAGTGGTATACCACGCACGGGTCACGCAATGTCTCCGCTATTCTGTCCCACGGCTGTCTCCGTATGTCTGTCTCTCAACGTTACGCGAGCGGTCTTATATAATCTACCGCGCGTCGATATCTCGTAATTTCTAGAATAGAAAGTCATAAACACCCAGATCTAGAACGCTCTTCAAAGAGACAGAAAAAAAAAAAACACCCTCCTTTCAACCAGAGGTACACACACAGGTCAAGGACCGGTCACTGTCTGTGTGGCTTGACGAATAAAATAAAAAAAAACTTATTACACAAGGGGCAGACAACCTACCCGTCTCTTGACCGCAACAGGTCAAAGAAAGAAAAAAACAACGCCTAGATACGTAACACACTAAACAACACCTAATGCAATCAACACAGATGAATGTCGACACAGGGTGTCAGGCCTTTTCAGTATCCCAAAGTTTGTGCCGCGGAACCCTAGTGTTCCAATAATAGTTGTTCCACGAATCACTGTAAATGATTAACTAGTAAGCCGCCACGTGAATTAAAAATAAAAAATTTGAGTATCTCTTTCAGACCATGCAGTCTATGTGGCAGATGAAGTTAGGTCATCTGTTTCTTTGGCCAACGGTTATTAAGTTGGGTCGACTCAAGGCGCCCTTAAAATCCCGACATTGGAAATTCCAGTCTTCACCGAGATTCAAGCCCAGGACCCCAAGGCTAGTAAGTCAGGGGCTTAACCATTTAGTCACCGTGCCCCCAGCACGTGAATTAATCTCTCTCAAAAATTAGCAAAGTGTTCAGCGAAATACTCAGAATGTGCAAAGTGCTCCGTTAAGGAAAAAGTTTGGGAACCACTGATATAGACTAGACAATTATCTTTTGGACATTTTGGACATTTAATAAAAAATTAATAATAATAAAATCACGTTTCAACCTTTAATAATAAGTCTGCTTATAAATACTAAGTAGAAAGGACAAATATTTTCAGAAATATCCAGCAGGACTTTTTAAATGAAAACTCAATGTGATTTTATTGATAGTTCACACTTACAGTTAATCTAATGGTTTTAAATGTTAATATGCGTCTGTTCCTTCACCTTTAAAGATGTGATTTTTAGTACATAAAACGTAAAAAAGGCTATAATCGTGCATATAGAGGTCCATAGTATAAAAAAAATAAATTTTTAATTGCTAATATGAAAAACATGAAACATTGTTTTCTACAAAAGATTCGGATACACATGGCTACGCCTCGTTTAACATAGTAATAATTAACACCTATGAATAGATTAACTTGATATCGCGTAAGAAGTAAATATCTCTATCTTTATAAGGAGTGTTGTAACTTATAAGATAAGAATCTAAACACCGAGTCCATTTGAGACTAATCGTCATAGTAAAGCTGCAAGCAAACCAAAGTACTTCCAACTTAACAGACATGAAGCTATAGTGTCAGTGTACGGAAACAAGCCAGTGCTGGAGTTTCTACGTGACATTTCCTACTTTGTGTGTGCATATATCTAACAAATATATTTGCCTGTCTTCAAAGTACACTTTTGGAATGTAAATAAAAGATATATATGGCCACTCATAGAGCTGGCTTATTATAATTTTTGCTTTCTGTTTGCATATTTATGTTTTAAGATATCTAAAGTGTTTAGTACAAAATGACTGAAAACTAATGATAACATTAAAAATAAATAATGGCTCTATTCATATTTTACGATATTTAAAGTATTTCTTTTAAAATGCCTGAAAAATATTTTTTCTGCGATATTTTGTCGGCGCCATTTTCTTCCCGCTATTTTGTTCGCGATATTTTGTAGGGGTACCGTTGATGGCTGATTATGATGATGATGATGATGATGACAGTGGTAATAACGCTGATGATGATATTGATGATGATGATGATGATTATGAAAGTGATTAAGACGATGATGATGATTGTGATATTGATAATGATGATAAATATGATGATAGTGATGATGATTGTGATGTAGTCTATATCGATGCTGATGGTAATGTGCTAATTATGATGATAACGTGTGGTTTTTATTAAATACCTTTACTGCATTAAATCTAAAACATAATTTTTAAAAAGCTTATACAAACTCTGTCTGTCTGGTAAGAAGTTTGTAAACGTTATGTCTCTGACACACAATCTCGGATCAAGCTGAAATTTTGCACTTTTATTTCTTTTACCTGACAACAAAAAGAATCAATTAAAAAAAATAACCAATGAGCTAATTAACTATTGGTAATACATTTTTTCTTTGGTATCTCAAACAAGGGAAAGAAATTGAACTTAACAGAAGTCATGGTATAAGCTGAATTAGTCCCCTATATAAGTCGCCGCTTGAAGGTTATTTTGTAACAAACAATAGATAACTGTACATTTGTTTTACTTTCATAGGTACCTAATTAGTACAGTGGTTAGGACGTTGGTTTCAGGAGGCTTACGTCAAGAGTTCGAATACAGGTCGTTTCTCCCCCCCCTCCCATTTTTTAAAAAATAAATCCTTTAAAATAAGGATTAGGGTAAAATTTCTCCCAGATATCTCCTTCCCCCTCCCCCCCTCCCTATGCCATTCTCCCAAGTGTTCCAGAGAAATGATAGAGGATCATAACTTAAAGTATGACATTGAACTAAACAAAAGCAATAGGTAAAAAGTATTTCTTATAGCACAGATTTATTAGTGTTAGTCTAGACCTATTCCAATGACTGATCCAAACTACATTGAATATAAGCTACATCCATCTGATGGGATTGTTCATAGTCCAAAGCGACAGTATTATAGACAAAGAAAAAAAGAGACAGCGAGAGAGAGAGAGAAAGAGAGTTCAGCTGTTAGAAGAAAGAAAGAGACTAAGCTCTAATGCTTGTATCTCACCTGCAGGTTGCAGAGAAAGTCGACCACAACACTTACTTTCTCTTCTTTACTTTTCTCCGAGATTTATTTCTTTCTTTTGTCATTATTCTGACACATTTCTTTCCATCGAGATACTCACTTGGTCGTGACTTCTAGACTTCCTGTCGTCTCTTAGGAATAATGGAAAGAAAAGAAAAAAAAAGTTGTTTCGTTTTCAGGTAAAAAGAAAAAAAACAACAGAAAAAATAACCAGAAACGGAACGTGTTAGTGAGTATCGGACGGAGATTGTATCACGACACAAATACTGATACGGAAAACGACAGATGAGTTTACACAGAAATAACAAGTCCGCTTCGCATTTAAAAAGAAATTGAGTCTATGTGATTATCTTAAAATACATTTTTTAGAAGAAAGGAGCTTGACTGTCAGGACATGTAAACTTCAATTCAGCGTTTCTCAAACTTTTACCTGTGACGCCCCTCAGACTATGTTTTCGTTCTGAGCCACCTTAGACAGGTAACTAATCTGGAGGAACACTGCAAACTTTTCCTGAGGGTCCATTATTGAATGATTGTCTAATTGATGGTTATTGTAAAGGCCTAAACACTCATTGAAGATCTTTTCCCTTTAGTATTTGGTATTTTGGAATTTCGGCATATCGGCACCATTTAGGCAATGCCTTCCACATTTTTCCTTTTCTTTGAATGTATTTTTACGGGAATGTATAGCTCTACACTTGTATAGTAGTGAGCAACGCTTATTAAATGATGATATCAATAACATTCGACGTATGTACATACTAAATGTAATCTTTCTCATTTACAACAAAAGTAAACTTTTTTTTTTCTGAATAAGCAACGTTTAATTTTAAATGAAATAAGCAAGCAGTTGTTGTTGTTGTTGTTGTTGTTGTTGTTGTTGTTGTTGTTGTTGCTGTTGTTGTTGTTGTTGTTGTTTTCATAAAAAATAAGTAATTTCTACAATTCACTATTAATTATTAAAGATCAGGGGAGATTATATTACTAAGGGAAGTAATTGTTGGCATATTTTACAAAACATTTATACAAAAGTTTTTGTCATTGTTTTTTTTTTTCCTAAAAAGAATGTTACAGAACTATTTGTTTGACAGATTGACGTGTTTTCTGTGCTATTGTTGTATTGAAAGCTTGTGGACAAAACCTACAACAAAAGGGAAAGAAACAGAAAGGTAAGAAAGAAAGAAACTGCAGCCATCAACTATTTAGATGTGTTGCTAGGGACCTCACACTTTAGTTTACGTCTGGAGTACACCGCAGTCATGAATATTGCAATAAACAAAGACAACGGGACATTGTTCCTGAGGATGAACGCGTCGAGTCTTGCCCGTACAAATGACGTTATTTCTTTGTTATGTATAAGAAAATGAAGTAAAATTGGTGTTGGTGACAATTAGAGTTCCATTCAATGTGTGTGTGTGCTTCATGCTGGATTCTCTTTACCTGATTATTAGGAAGTAGCAAGTCAATTGGCTAAAGGAAAAAAATAAAATGTACCACTTGACATAGGTGCCACAAAATGTTTCATAGAATGACGTTATTTGAATGACGGGCACAAATATGGAGGCATTGATAAGCTCTGATCACATCAAGTCTGACTTGCCCACTGCCCAAACTACTTGCAAATAAACCACTTTGGACAGAGAAAAGGACTGCAGAAATGTATCAGAGAAATGTAAAGAATGTTGACTGCCCAGTGCGACGTTATAGCTAATAAAGTAATCAGGTAACATTGATACTGACCATTGGGAAGAGATGGAGAGAGACAATGACCAAGAAAATTATGGACAGCGAAAATACATGGGTCTCAGCTCTGGAAGAAATGCAAAAAATGTCCAGCTCATCTACCACCGAAGCAAAAGCAACCTTAACCTGCGATATTTGTGGGTGGGAGTGTCTCTCCAAAATAGGGCTCCACAGCGTCATGAACAAATGGTCGAGATGAACCAGAGATGAACCATAGTCGCTCTACAGACTGAAGGACGCCAACAAAATCAGGTAACTAACAGAAATGTTTCAGAGAAATGTAAAGAATGTTGGCTGCCCAGTTCGAAGTGCTAATAAACAGAGTAACCAGGTAACTAACAGAAATGCATGATGTTAAAGTACTTGATACAATTGTGTGTATTTTGACGTTAGAGAAAGTGAAAGTACAGTTGTATACTTCACAGTTAAACAGAAATGTTTTCATGTGAGAAACGTAGTTAGCAGGAACTATTGAGTGAAATGATTTGAAATAATTTCTTTCCGAATGGTTAATGCGAATGGGAAATTTGATGAAACACAAGTTCAAAAGAAAACCAATTTAAAGGGAAAAAAAAAAAGGAAACATTTTTTTCTACAAATTATTTGCTTTTTTAAAAAAATGTTTCATTCAACAATTCCATTCAGACATGTCCTAACCTTAGCGTTACAAGATGTGGTCACTTATTCATGTTCCATTTGGCAGCTTACATCAAAGAAAGACCTGATTCCATCAATTCTCTTCATGATACTCGGAACATTCACTCGATACATCAAACAGGAGTTCATCCCCCTTGTACTAATTCACATCCTCTTTGATGGAATCGTAATCGTCTGATGGCCGTCGATTCTGCACACATTTTCCAGACGTCGAAAGATGGACTATATTTTTTTTTGGATGACCATTACTGCCCAAGAAGTGAATCAGGTGTTAGCAGAAACTGAGAGAACGTAAGGTATATTGGCGTTCAATTTGAAATTCAAATTCAGTCGAGACTAATCGTCTTAGAAGGCCTAAATACTGATCTGCAACGTCGCCATTTGTGGTCAGTGGAGACCAATAGCTCGTTTCCACGTCACATGTGAGTATGACGTGACAACGAGATATTGGTTGTATAAGTCGTATAAAGAAGGTATTGTCTTTTTTTTTTTAAAGAGTATTTCTTATATTTCAAAACATTTTTGCAATTTGATGACTATGGATATATTTGTGTATCTGCTAAGATATGTCTTTTATTTTATATTTAATCAACTTGACTTTAGTATCACTTCAGGGGATACATGGTCCAGTCATTTGATATAGTCATACATGGTACATCCATCTGATGTGATTGTTCATAGTCCAAAGCGACAGTATTATATACAAAGAAAAGAGACAGCTAAAGAGAGAGAGAGAGAGAGAGAAAGAGTAAGGAAGGGAAAGAGGGAGATAGAGACAAAAAGAGAGAAACAAAAAGACTCCTCCATTGCCAATTCTTTTTCTTGTCCTTTATCCCCATAGGGCAACTGATTGTGCGTCACTCAATAGTTCCCTTGGTATTTCATTATTTCAATTTATAGCTTTAAAGTGCATATATTTCACTATACAAAAGTACGTCACAGAATTAATTGATGGAAGGCTTTACTAAATGCATTACAGTTAGACCTCGATGTATGTTTTTGTAGATGTTTACAATAATGGTTTGTAACAATGACATGTTGATCTTTTGTCTCACACTCTTTTGTGCAATCAACTTCTTTTTTAATAGCACTTTCCTAGGGTCTAGAAAAAAAAAAGGATTTTCTTTACTTTTAAAAACTTTTTATGTAACTTGTTCTGGAAAAAAATGTTTTGACCATGTTCATATTCAATAGGATTGGAAATAATTTATTTGTAATTCTAAAAGATAAAATTTATATTTTTAAAAAGTAGGTTAAGTAGATCTGTGCAGTAGAGCAGAGGTTCTCAAAATTTATTGACACGGGGGCCCCATTACAAAGTCGAAACGTGCTCACGCACCCCTTAGTGGAAAAGTTACATAAAGGTATAGTATATATATTACAAATATAGAAGAACATATTGTTGAAGCAGTGTGTTTAGTGAAACTAGAACATTCGTTTAAAATAGTGTTGAAGCAGTGTGTTTAGTGAAACTAGAACATTTGTTTAAAATAGTGCATTAAGCTCTACTCTTGCAATGGTGTTGATTTATGTTTGAAATTTGTGTCTACAAACAAGAGATCAATACCCACTCGGTAAAATCCAAGCAAAGAGTACTTCAAATCTTGAGTGTAACTCGTCAACCAGAGTAAGTCCTAGACCTATGAAACAACAACGAGGGGCAAATTGTTTATTATTAAAGTTAGCCGATTAGACAAACTGACTTTAAGCAAAGACGTTATTGTAGCTGTATACGATTTCCATATTTCTGTGGACCCCTAAAAATCGACTTACCGACAACTAGTGGTCCGCTGACCAAAGTTTGAGAATCACTGCAATAGTGAAAGCTAAGTTTTTAATTTTTTATTTTTATAATCCTTATATCTTATATAATACAGACGTTACTTCAAAAAAGAATATGATTACGTCCTACGCGTCATGCATTTAGTCATGCATATTAACCAATGACTTAAATTCTGCCAAGTCACTGGTTTTTCTGGCTAGCTCAGGCAATCCATTCCATGCTCTAATAGCACTAGGGAAGAAGGAGTATTTGTACAAATTTGTCCTAGCATATGGGACGAGGAATGTGCCTTTATTTTTGTGTCTTTCAGAGTATTTTATTAAATTTTGTTTTTGTATTTGAAGATTATGGTTCAGTGTTTTATGTATAATTGCTACTTTACTTTTGAGTCTTCTGTCCTGAAGGCTTTCTAAATTTAGTGATTTTACTAATGGTGTTACCCTAGTCAAATGTGAATATTCGTTTGTTATGAATCTCACTGCTCTATTTTGTGTTTGTTCCAGTTTCTTAATGTTTTCTTGAGTTCAGGGGTCCCACACGGTGGATGCATATTCTATTATTGGCCTAACCAAGGTTAAATAACATTTTAGTTTTATGTTCTTATTTGATTTATAGAAATTTCTTTTAATAAACCCTAATGCTTTGTTGGATTTTTTTTATAGTTTCATCAATATGTGGATTCCATGACAGTTTTTCATTTATTCTAACACCTAGGTATTTTGAGTTTTTAGTCTGTGTTACTGGTTTGCCATGAATAAGATAAGTGGAATTAATTTGTTTTAGTTTTTTTTGTTACTCTTAACAACTGACATTTTTCTGGGTGGAAAGACATGCTCCAATTTGATTTTCATTTCTGTAATTCATCTAATTCTCTTTGTAAAATATCTGTGTCTTGTTTTGTTTTTATTGTTCTATATATTATGCAATCGTCTGCAAATAATCTGACTTTTGTTCCTGAACTAATGCAATTTGGTAAATCATTTATGTAAATTAAAAATAGTAGTGGACCCAAGACTGTTCCTTGAGGTACACCTGAGTTTACTGTTATTGGTGTTGATTTAGAGCCATTTATTATTACAGTTTGTTCTCTCCCTATCAGAAAATCTTTAATCCACTGATGCAGTGGACCATTAATGCCGAAATATTTTAATTTTTTAAGCAAACTATGGTGGTGAACTTTGTCAAAAGCCTTAGAAAAATCTAGTAAGATAGCATCTATTTGTCTATTTATCTAAACCTTTTGAAAAATCATCAATTAGTCCTATTAGTTGTGTTTCACATGATCTATATTTCCTAAAGCCATGTTGGTATGGGGTGAGGACATTATGTTTGTCTAAGTGGTTTATGATATTGCTACATATTATGTGTTCTAGTATTTTATATGTGATGCTGGTAAGTGATACTGGTCTGTAGTTTCCTGGATCAGATTTTTCTCCTTTTTTAAATAGGGGGGTGACATGAGCTTCTTTCCTGTCTTTTGGTACTCTGCCCTGGTTAAGCGATGCTTGAAAGAGTATTTTGAACACTGGGGCTAGCTTATTGCTTAGTTCTTTGAGTAATCTAGCTGGAATACCATCAGGTCCAGAGGCTTTATTTGGTTTGGTGTTGGCTAATAGTTTTTTAATTCCATTTTCTTGTACTACTAAATCTTCTATGTTGTCTACTTGGTTCAAATTAAGAAATATGTCTTTGTCTCCTGGGGCTGAGAATGCCAATGCAAAGTATTTGTTTAGGATGTTTGCTTTAGTTTCATTATCATTATGTATTATGTTAAGTTCATCTTTTAATGGCGCTATGCCTGTTGTTTCCATTTTCTTAGACTTAATGTATGACTATAGGTTTTTGTTGTTATCTTTAGATATTACATTGTTTATGTATTCACTCTGCAGCTGTCTGCTTACTTTTTGGGTTAGGTGTTTAATTTTTATATACTTTTTGTAAACTCTTTCTGCCTTGGTTGCTTTAAATTTTCTATATAGGTTTTCCTTCTGTTTACAAAGCTTCTTTAGTCTATTATTAAACCAGCATTTATTTATTTTGTTTGATGTGTATCTAGTTGGTATATGATTTTCTATAATGCTTTTAAGATGGTTTTTAATGAAATTCCAGAGGTCATCGACTGGTTGGTTAATGTCTTTTTCTAATAAGAATGTTTGTTGAAAGTTTAATGCAGCTTGGTGTAGTTGTGTTAGGTTACATTTATTCCAGAGTAAGATTTTTCTTTTGGTTTTTGTATTGGCTACTGCTTTTATCTGACTGTGTATTTTTATGATCTCATGGTCTGATAGACCAGGGATAATATCATAATCAACTACTAATCCAGGTCTGTTGGTTAAGAAGAGATCTAATGTGTTGATAATCTAGTTGGCTTTTTAATGATTTGATCTAAACTTAGGTTGTGTAAAGTTTCTATGAAAAGCTCATTTATGTCCTTAAGGTTTTGGTGTTTATCTATGGTTAGTGTTTTCCAATTTATATCAGGTAGGTTGAAGTCACCCATAATCCAAAAAACTGCATTTTTATTTGTCTCTTTAAGTGTAGTAATCTGATTACATAGTTCCTGCTTGTATTCTAAACTAGAATTCGGTGGTCTGTAAATGCTGCCTATTATAAGGGATGTTGAGGTGGTATTAATTTTACAAAATGTAGATTCTATATTTTTTGAGTTAGGTAAGGTAATTTCTTCTGCTATAAGAGTGTTTTTTATTGCTAAAAGAACTCCTCCAATATTATCAGCCCTATCTTTTCTAAAAATTTCATAATTACTATTGAAAATTTCTGCATTATAAATTTCAGGATGTAGCCATGTTTCTGTTCCTGCAATTATGTCTGGTTTCTCACATTCTAATAAAATCCTTCAGATGAATGAATAAATTACATTTAAAATGAGATTTCTTAATAGACGGACAGATAAATCAAATAGACAGACAGACAGACAGACAGATAGATAGATAGATAGATAGATAGATAGATAGATAGATAGATAAATAGATAGATAGATAGATAGATAAATAGATAGATAGATAGATAGATAGATAGATAGATAGATAGATAGATAGATAGATGCAATTACTCAGTGCATTGGCTTTTAAATTAATCTGTTTTTCTACATAAATAAACTATTTCTAAATTGGAATCAGAATCTCGCAAAGTTCGAATCACTTCAGAAAATGGCAGAATACAATTGAAGAAATCTACTTACCACGATAACGCGTATATCTTCTTTTTTTATTGTTGTGAAACTTACAAAACACTGACGACTAGGAAATAAAAAAAATTCGAAAAGATAAAAAACAATGATTAGCTCGTGGTCTTTTAAAAACATTATTCAGCTCGGTTTAGGAAGAGATAAATATTGACTTTCTGTAGATTAAGTTTCCAGTAATGTTGTTTTAGATGTTTCTAATAGATTCTTGAATGTTGTTTTTGATAGATGTTTCTAATAGATTCTTGAATGAAAGTTGTCACTTGACATGTTTTAGTAAATGAAAGATTTCGATCAAGTCAAGCGTAAATTGATTTTTAGTAACAAACGATGTAGCTAAGGATTTTTGTTGTCTGCCGAGGATGTAGTGGCTGAAAGATAAAGCGCTTAACGTCCTAACCGGGAGGTCCCAGGTTCGAATCTAGGTAAAGATAGGGATTTACAATTCCTGGATTTTGAAAACAACTCTATAATATTATATATATATATATATATTTGGTTTCTAAGGTTGTCATGGCCAAGGGGGTGTCAATAAGCTCCCATTGTCTATAAAATACTCATAAAGGCATGAGTCTCCGTTAACTTCTGACAAATAAGTTCAGCACCTGACCTGCTCGTGTGGCTTAGATACTAAGCCTGGCGAAACTGCTCTTACTTACAGGTAAAGGGGTGAAGGCGGATACCTGGCACCTCAAACCGGGAGTTTCGGGCAGATGGAGCTCGTCAGCTTAGTAAGGCAGTTCATCTAGGAGAGGGGTACTCTGACTTCAAATTCACGCTGCTTTGCGGTACTGAGGCTTCAGGAGAAAAACCTCGAGGAAAAACCAGGAGTAAAACCCCTTAGGCGTTGGGAGCAGTGGCGAAGCAAGGTACCCGTGGGCCCGGGTTCAAGAATATGTTGGTGCCCCCCCCCCAATAAGATGAATGTAAAGTGAGACAAAACAATTGTGTTATTTCAATGTATCGTTACTTTTACTAATAGACATTCCAATGTGAGTAGTGTACCTATTATTTATAAGTAATTAGTAACAATGTCATTACGTTTGATTCAGAACTCAGACAAGTAATTGTGTCTTAAAAGTTAATGTTTGTACAATTTCTGAACAGAATAAAACGACTTAAAGATGTTTCAAATGAACAAAGAAATGTTTTTTTACATGCCTAAGACACTTCTAGGTGAACATTTTGAAATACAAATACTATTATCTAATTCTATTTCCATTATTTAACAAAAAATAGATCGAATATTTTTCTGGCCTCCTAAGTAGAAAAGTCAGTAACCAGTGAATTTATTTTTTAAATTTTGGCCTTTTCTCGCTCAATGAATAAGACAAAGTGAAGCCAACCTGCTGTGTGTCATAGGAATTCGTATATAATTTGGAACAATCGAAATTCTGAAACTCACGTCATGCTGGACAAACTGATATAGATAAAATGAGAAATAAGAAGCATGCTGGGACATTGAAAACATCCAATCGTGTGCCGACTGTGGCAATATCGGAGGACTATACGAAAGCATGAAAAAACCTTTGGACCTCACACCAGCAAGTGTGTCCCGCTCAAGTCAAATGATGGCTCAGTGATCGTGCACTGCAAATGGAGCGATGGGTGGAGCAATATGCAGAAAAAAGGTTTTCATTCGCAATTTCGACCCAATATGTTTTTTAATGCCGAAATATCAAAAGTGATAGATAATAGTTTCTTCACTTTTTAGGCACTATTTTAACTCTTTTTGTGTCTAACTTTTAACAATAGTCTTTAGTACGTAGCTTGCTTTTGTGGTGACACTTCACACTCTGGTGTTGTTGTTTTCTTGCTTCCGGAACATATGTTGTCTTATTCTGTTGTGTTCGGTTTTGAGACGTAATATTACCTGTTGGTCATGTCGGGACAGCTGGTATTAAGAACTGTTTTTCTAGTAATCTTGATGAGAGCTTAGGTCTATACCTTAGTTATACAGACCTATTCATTTATGTTATATTCAAGGTTGCGCATGGGTTACTCTTGCAGGTATATGCACTGATTGATTATTGTGCCGTGCCTCTGTTATATACACTACTGCAATCTTTATTCACGTCGACCAGGTGTGTTAGTTGTGTATTCCATCTTGGAAAAAGTCTCTGCCGTCAAATAAACTTTAAAATGTTGCAGCTACATATTGTGATAATAAATTTACTCCTGTTTGGATGCTGTTCCATTTGTTCACCTTGATATAAATACTGCTAACAAAGTAATCAGGTAACTAACAGATATGTATCAAGATATTTTTTCAGATGTATACGTATATAATCCACTTTTTCACTTTATAGAGTGCCTAGTAGGTGATGCACACTTTAATTAGATAATTTTACATTATCTAGGACTAGATATGTGAAAAAAAATGAAACAATTTTCCACACATTAACGGTTTACCCTAGTTGATCTTCATAGTACCTCTATATTCTGTAAAAACAAAACTCATTTCTGCACTTAAGCTGTACCACATATACTAACACTAGTGGGTTCTTAAAAAGTCATGTCGTCCCCCATCTGACGCATAGCCATGCCTACATCACACGAGCTAATTACCTGGCCATGAATGTCAACAAGATATTTCAGTCAACTTCACTCGGCATGAGAAAATTAATTAGTTTGCCCACTCCGTCACTCACACACGTCAACACACACACACACACCACACACACACACTCACCACAAACACTCCCTCGTATCCTTTTTTCCATCTCAGCTTTCCCTCCTCAGTAGCTAGTTCAATCTTCATTGTATGTTAGGTCAATATTTACAGGGGAGACAAAACTATCCTTCCATTGTTTTCTGGCAGACGTTAATGAGTTCATCTTAAGTATAAAAATAAAAAGAGTTGTCGATGGCAGGTTCTTCTGTAATTGTCTTAAAGAGTTCATTCGAAGACTCTTGGAACACGAGGCCCATGGATGCTACCCTCCAGTGGACCGTCTAAACAATTGTTCTGTCTGGAAAGGTTCCAAGCAGATGTAAATTCGTTACATCCCTTTTACCAATGGCTCGTATTTCAAGACTCTTGGGTTAGAGGCGAGGTCGAAGACCGAGCACAAAGGCGGCCTTCCTCATATTCTTCTCTGTGACAAATCCGCTGTGCAGATGTCCGCCTTACAACGGCCCATTGAGCAAAGGCGTTTGTATAGTGGCAAGGTTGTTGTGGTTGTCTTTCATCCTCGCTAAAGCCAAGAACTCTGTCCTTATCGGGGGGGGGGGGGGGGGGAGGAGTTAGCCTAATCGTCTCCACTAACGACTATCTGTATCTGGGCGCCATGTTGAGGCTTTGAAATATTGCCCAGGGGTGCCATATTCACACATATCTTTAGACTGTATCTTGCCAAATAAACAGCGAGATAGCAAATGGTCTCAGGCGACTAAATAAAAACGATCCTTTCAAAAAGACCTGGCTCCACTAGCACAGAGCTAAGCGCTACATTCACATGTCATGGAGTCTATGCGGGCGTAAATACCTCTCCATTATAGCACTCTCTAATCACAAAGGGGAAATCCTATAAAAGATAATGGATAGTCGCTTTAGCGTTTTGAAAAATGGGACCGCGAAAGTTTGTGTAGCTATATTTTTTTTTTCATAACAAAGCTTATATCAATTTACTCAGACTGCAAAAAAAAAAATTTGTTTGTAAAATGTTTTACAAGTTTCGAATGTTCCTTCACATTTGAAGATATTTTCCTTCCTAGTCCAAACCTCCCGCAGGACGACGGGGGATGGAAACGGACTGGGTTTGAACCCGGGACCATCGATAAGTCCGAACAACAGTTTAGTGCGCAAACCGCATTGCGTTTGTAAAACGCTATAACTACGACACCCAATTACGTATCAAGCTGAAATTTCTTTGACCTGACAACACAAAAATCATTTTAAAAAATTAACCAATTAGTTTATTGGTAATTAATTATTTTGTTTGGTATCTCAAATAAGGAAAAGAAATTGTACTTAACTAAAGTGGTGGTATAAGCTGAATTAGTTCCCTATATAGGTATCCGTTTTAAAATAATTTTGTAACAAAAAATATAGAACTGTACAATCTTCTACTTTCATAGGCTCCTCGCTAGCAGAGTGGTTAGGGCGCCGGCTTGAAGCTTGAGTTGAGTTCGAATTCAAGTCTTCCCCCCCCCCTTTTTCTTTTTCTTCTCTCCCCTCCCCTTCTCTATTGTATCCACTGTTCCAGATAAGTGCTAGAGTCCTAGCGTAGTGAGAAAGTGCTAGAGTCCTAGCGTAGTGAGAAAGTGCTAGAGTCCTAGCGTAGTGAGAAAGTGCTAGAGTCCTAGCGTAGTGAGAAATCTAAAAGCATGAAGTAGAGTGAAACTAAAACAATTGCTACAAATATTCCTAATCGCACAGCATTAGTGTTGATGGTCTAGATCAGGGGTGGGCAAATTACGACACTCGGGCCACATGCGGCCCGCCGGAGTGTTTTATGCGGCCCCCGAACAACTACAGAAATAAGGTGTGACCACAGTATACACGTATACAAATTCAAATATATTAAAATATTTCTAAATATGCCCTAAAAATGATTGTAACTGTCTAATTATAAAAAGTTTCAAGTAAACGATGATTATTCTCATTGGCTATACTTCAATACACCCAGTCTCAGGTGGAGCTCGATCTTTGATTGAAAAAACAAAGCTCAACAACAACAGCAAAAAAACTGTAATTTAATGGATCCCAGCTCATATAGAACTAGAAGGAAATGAGAAGGCTGACACACTCGCCAAGAGTGGGAGAACTAACTCACAAATAAACTCTGCACTCTATCCAGAAGAATTGAAGAAATTAATAGTAAATAAAATAAATGAGAAATGGACGAGCTCTCATCCAAATCACAAGAAAGATGACGCTTACTATAAGCTTACTATAAGCTATCCCGTCAAGACCAATGTCTAATCTTTCGACTCAGGACTGGACACAACAGAATGCGACAACACATGTACCGGAAGCTCAAAATTGGAACCAGTGAAATCTGCCCATGTGGAGTATCACCAGAGAATGCCGACCACGTCCTTCAAAACTGCTCTCTCTACCAAGAGGCCCGTATAAGACATTGGCCCCAAATCACCCCAATAGAAAGAAAACTATATGGAGAGCTCCCTGATTTGGAAACCACTGCGCAGTTCATCTCATGTATTGGTCTAGTCATCTAAACACTCCAACAGTTCATCTCATGTATTGGTCTAGTCATCTGAACACTCCAACATAACAATGAGAACAAAGAAGAAGAAGATTGAGAAAAACATTTTTTTTTTAAATAAAGAATATCCCTACCATAAACTTGAAACAGGAAAGTTTGCACAAAGATGAATAAAATGTCTGCATAATGATTGGATAGTATGAAGAATAGTTAAATAATAATCAAAGCTAAGGGTATAAACCATAGGCAGTTCTGAAAAGAACTTGAAGATATAGAAACAAAGTATTCCGATGGCTGAAATGTAGTGCATGTTAAATCTTTTTAAACAAAGCTTTCCTATTTCTCAAGACAAGCCAGTAACAGCAGTCCTTTCCTTGGCTACGCAGACCCAGCGGTGACCTACATATTTTATCTCAAGTGTCGCGGGTATAACCATTGTCCGAAGGTGGTCGATTTAGATTTTCCTCTCGCCATCTACGTTTGTCATCAGCAGCGGATTTTCTTTTGGTCTCAAATGTGTATCCCGCGGCCCTTGTAAGTAAGAGAAACCATATCTAGTGAAATGTTTGAGAGTACAAGACTAATTTAGATTCTTTAATTGTGTAATTTATAAAAGCAAATGTTAAGATGTCAAGAACCAGTTTTCAATACCATCAGCACCAATAGACACAACTCCAAGCAAATTATGACCTGAAAGAGAAGTTCCAGTCATTTCTTCCGCGGGAGCTTTAGAATGCCAGAAGCTGTATTTCCACACTTAAAAAGCTTTGGCTGCTAAACGTGCACATTATTTGGGTACAAATAGGCCTACATATGTAAGCAAGCACTGTTTGTGGAAACTAAGCAAGTGTAATCATAGGTCGATGCTGACTGACTGTAATTTGACAGCAGTCACAAGGATAACAACTAGCAAGCTTGTTTCACTGTTCGGGCACTAGTGTAAACAGTTAAATACAGTGCAACAGTACATTTGTGGTGATATGTTGTTATATAAAAAGACAATATCTATTTTTTTTTATCGTAAAATAGGTTGTAATTCCTTAATTGGGAATGTGAAAAATGAAAAAAGAATGTATAATACCGTAACGGTATAAATATGAATTAAAAGAAATTATACATAGTTAGCATATTTTCAAAGTTGTAAGTACATAAATATATTTATCTGCGGCACCCTATTCCCAAATTTTTGTTAATGCGGCCCTCGATACAAAAAGTTTGCCCACCCCTGGTCTAGATCATAGACTATATATATAGTCTATGGTCTAGATCTATTACAAATTTAATTACACGACTGATCCAAACTAATTGATACAATTACATCAAATATAACATTTGTTGTTTTTTTTTAAAGTGTTTTTTTTTGTTGTTTTTTTTTTGTTTTTTTGTTTTTACTACATGTTAGAAATGTGAAATCTGTACCAGTTAGACTAGATTCCTGGGGTACCGTATTCATGGGCTACTGGCTAAACAAACAATTGGAATAAGAGATTAACCCTTTAAAAAAAAATTAGATCAATTAGATATTCATTATAAGACATCAGTTAGGCAAGGTTCACATTTAACTTCACATTCATTTTCAGCTATCCTTTGGTCTGCTGGAACGCTGGGGCACCACACAAGATCTGTCAACCTTCTTCCTCCATTCTTCTCTGTCATTTGTCTCTGATAGAACTTAATTCTGATATTCTTTCTGAAAATATTGAAACCTGCCTTTTTACCTGCCTGGATGGACCACTTCGGGGACCCATTTTGAGTTTGTGTTTCCACACAAACTGTCTTTGTAACCTTGTTTTGAAAGATTTTTCTTTCTTAATGAATTGAAGAACTTAAACGGGATCTCAAACACCAAAGTGTATCCAAAGAGAAGAAAGCTCCCCATAATAATGTACACTCAACTGAGCGTTGACTCTTTATGCCCATAGTCAATGACGTAATTATTTTTGTCTTCTCCGTGAGACTGTCGGGGGGGGGGGCAATAACTCTGAAACATTGAGGGGAACAACTTACACCAACAGGTTCAACAAGAGGAATTACATTTGATCAGGTAGCGGAGTCACGTGGACACAACGGCATCTCTGGATGTTTGTAACAGGTATGTTTACTACTTCCCCCAACTCTACCCCCCACCCCATCACTCAACCTGCCCCCCCATCCACTGACATATCAGCTGATTAAGTCACATCCAATGAGCCCACGGTATAATTGAAGTAAATTAGAAGGAAGAAGGGGGTCCCGGGTCAACGTCTTGTCAAATACTTAGAATTAAACCCTTGATCTTGCCAAGATTCACATCTCGGAGCTGATTCTCGATCACTTTCATGGCTATGTTGGCGTCTACTTGATCTAGCAGGCAATTAAAAAACAAAATGTGTTAGTATCATGACGGGCTAATCTGAAATACATAGTAAAAAAAGGATGATGAAATTACAATAGCGTCTAGCCGCAGTCTAGCGTAATGCAAATGTAAAACGGTAGACAATCTGGAGACATGTATGAGTAAAGACATGTTTTTGTTGTAAGTTAAATTGTTTAAATATCAGTTTATTTTTATACTATTTGATCTAGATCTGAAGTTTAATTTGTGAATATTTTAATAGAAGTTATATTGAATTTTTGTTCAAGTTATTTCAAGTTTGTTTGTTTTAAATATAATACGCCTACACTGGTTCAGTTGTACTAGCTGTTTGGATAGTTGGATAGTCAACGAACCACTCTGCTAATGGTTTGGGTTATCACGTAAGAATGTTCATTTTGAAGGAACGTCTGAAACTGTCGTCTGAGACTGTACACAACTCAAAGTCTGTACGTGTGTTTGGGAAAAAATCATGTCAGTTGACACTATCACAGATGCCAACTTTGCGAACTTTGTCGCACTTAGTGGGACCACAGTCTACAATTTACTCAATCTTTCTCCATCATTAAACGGAGAAGCTTTATAACATTGTTTCTCTGAGTCTAGCGAGAATTGGTATCCTTAAAACATGTCTCTAACTCGTAGCACCTAAATAATTGTATGATCGCAAGACCTGTTTCCTGTAAACTGGAAGGTCGAAATGAATGATTTCATTAACCTTCCCATTACGAGAAGCTTGACCTTTGAGAAGATACTCTAACAATGACATCAATTTTTTTTGCTATTTTGTGTTATTACCATATTATCAATAGCCGGGTAGAGTACAGAAGCCCTGCTGTAGTGATCAGGTTAGCCTAACTACAGAGACGTGATCTAGTGTAGAAATATAATACTCATTACTTCGGAGACATGGTGTAACGTGGATCTTATGTTTCTTTCCTAATTAGACTAATGCCAGAAGTGAATATGCACCAAAATGTTTGTGTATGTGTTTAAGAGAGAGAGAGAGAGAGAGAGAATAATCGGTGAAAATTCTCCATAAATAAGTATTACTTTTTCATCTCTCGTTCATTTGCAGATGACTTTGTGGCCGCGTGTGTGTGTGTGGTCTCAGACCAGGTCATGGGTCCCAAGACAACAAATGTATAAATCAATGACTTCGCATTAGTATATTAGTCTTATGTCTCCGTAATGTAATACGATGATTTAATAGATGGACGGACTGACGATCCAAGCTCGTGGAGAGATACATGGACAGGTCTAGACATAGACACAGGGTTGTTAGTATTTTAGTTTCGCGATGTTCGATGTCTCTTTTTGCCCCCTTAGGGTTCTGTCACACACACACACACACACACACACATACTAAGACACGCAAATATATACATGCCCAGACTAATCAAGAAACCATTGTCTGTACTTTATAAGGTAACCAACTGAAAACATTTTTTAAAAAATGTTTTTTTTGTAAAGCGCAAATTTTATGCTTTCGGATTCTCAGTGCGGGAAGGTCAATTTTATTGACCACTGGGGGGAAGGGAATATCTGTGAGTTTAATTGCTGGCTTTAAGTTTATTCCTTTCAGCCTCACATATAGTAGAAAGATAAATAGAGTTTGAAGCTTTTAGTACTGTAAAAAGTGACGAGTCTATATTACACGTCATGTATGTTTAATCTAGCACGACAGACATGATTTTTTTAAAATTAGGAGCTCACCTTTACCATCACCTGCTGGACCGTTGGAGCAGCACACAAGATCTGTCGACAGCCTTTCTCCATTCTTCTCTGTCTCTGTCACTTAGCTGCTACTTAATGAGAAAGTAATTGATGATCTATTCTAGTATTTCAACCTACAAGTGAAACCGCGGCTGGTTTAACTGTAACGTTGTCCACGAGACTGGTTTAACTATAACATTATCCATGCTACTGGATTAACTGTAACGCTGTCCACGCTACTGGTTTAAAGTTAAAGAGAGCCAGAGGTCTATTTATTTTTTTAATCTTGTACTTCGAAAGAGGCGAGCACAGAAATCTAGTTCTATATAAAAAAAAAAGTATCGTTAGCGTATTGTCAGACGTTAACCGCCTCTTGCATAGGTTATCCACCAAAACATGTGAATGTGTGTGTTCCGGTCGCGTACCCGGTTCTAAGCACCCTGGACCGTGAGCTCTTCCCGTGACTTGTGTGACTCCGTGAATGAGTTAAGTCAGCCCCTCCCCTCCCCCAATGGTCGCTCGTTTCATCACTCTGTCTTTTATCTTCCACGAGCCAAGCACGTGGGTTCATTCTACTCAGAAGTGGGGACTCCCCACAAAGCAACAGTTGTCTATTCGCGGACAGTAGACAGGTACTCAAGGGCGTGATTCCCTGGCTAAACGTGAGGTCTCCTTAGAGAATTTCTTTTTTTTTTTTTTGGGGGGGGGGGGGAGAATTATCGATGAGAAAAGAAGAGGGGCGCTTGGGGCTATTAGAGAGGATAAGGGAAAGTGTTGGTTGGGCTATTGGAGAGGATAAGGGAAAGTGTTGGTTGGGCTATTAGAGTGGATAAGGGAAAGTGTTGGTTGGGCTATTAGAGAGGATAAGGGACAGTGTTGGTTGGGCTATTGAAGAGGATAAGGGAAAGTGTTGGTTGGGCTATTAGAGTGGATAAGAGACAGTGTTGGTTGGGCTATTAGAGTGGATAAGAGACAGTGTTGGTTGGGCTATTAGAGTGGATAAGAGACAGTGTTGGTTGGGCTATTAGAGTGGATAAGGGAAAGTGTTGGTTGGGCTATTAGAGTGGATAAGGGACAGTGTTGGTTGGGCTATTAGAGTGGATAAGGGAAAGTGTTGGTTGGGCTATTAGAGTGGATAAGAGACAGTGTTGGTTGGGCTATTAGAGTGGATAAGAGACAGTGTTGGTTGGGCTATTAGAGTGGATAAGGGAAAGTGTTGGTTGGGCTATTAGAGTGGATAAGGGAAAGTGTTGGTTGGGCTATTAGAGTGGATAAGGGAAAGTGTTGGTTGGGCTATTAGAGTGGATAAGAGACAGTGTTGGTTGGGCTATTAGAGTGGATAAGGGAAAGGGTTGGTTGGGCTATTAGAGTGGATAAGGGACAGTGTTGGTTGGGCTATTAGAGAGGATAAGGGTCAGTGTTAGTTTGAAGGTGCGTACATTATGAATCCCATGCGAAACAAAAGTTTATAGTCATTAACGTAATACACAAGATAGCGAGTAGCATTGAATGGTAGGTGGTGTTTGGCTTAGGTCAGGCAAGAAAGAGATGGAGGAAATGGTGGGGGAAGTGAGTAGGGTGGAGGGAGGAGGGGGGAGAATTTGAAGATTCCCCGGGCCCACATTGAGGGGGGCCCCCAACTGAGTGTCCGAAATTTGTTTTTAAATAAATTAAATATTACGTAACTATCATTTAATCCTGCTTTTCAGTGACCCTGTTGTATGTATTCCACACATATTATTAACTCTTTCCGTCTGGGGTTACTTTCAATTTCAAGAAGTAACTTCCATAGCGCTGACTAGTGCCGTGTTACTCTCACGAAGTAACTTGCTATATAGGGAAGTTTATTTCATCATCCTTATCATTAAAGAAGAAACCTGATAAGAGCACTGAAAACAAAGGAGACCATGACCGTGTCGAAGAAAAGTATCACTATTCAGATGATTCATACAAAGATACTGCAGTCGAAGAAGTGAAAATGTCTCTTGATGAGAGAAGTAGTGCTGAAGAGACTCCAGAGAATACTTTCAACAACATTCAGATAAAACATCTGAAATCACTTTCTTCAGAAGTAGAAAAGAAGTTGTAATTAAGAACAACTACTTCGGATACATCCAGCCTGTATTTGTATCTGAGTAACTGCAAACAAAGATTGTGTTAAAGAGCAGCTTATTTTTTCCAAAACAAAGATGAAAGGTATTTGTTTCCAGTAGGGTTTACCCAAAATAAATCAGAAGTTTGGCATCATGGTTCACTAGAAAACTTCCAACAGGAGAGTTTTGCAACCGATCTTGGCTCCTCTTCTCTCCATACTTTGGATGTCTGTTTTGTTTTGCATGTGTAATGTTTTCTGAGGCATCAGAAAAGACATCTAGTGCATTGAGCAAGCCTGGAGTTGGTTTCGCCAAATGGAAGAAACATGAAAGACTGAAAGAACATGAAGAAAGAGTTCTGAACTGTGATAATCACTCTCTGAACCTGGCATCTTTTCTTTTTTTTTTAACTGTACATTAATTGTTCAACTTTTTTCCAATTCTCCCCAGAGATGGGCCAAACTGAAAGAAGCTGGAGCCTGGAGTTTGAAAAATGAGAGTAATACAAGGTGGTCCGCAAGAGAAGAAGCTACGTCGACAGTTTCCTTGCATCTCGACAAAATCGACAAGCTGTTGAAGAAACATTCTGAATCAACAAATGAAAATTGAAGTAAAAATTGTGAATTTTGTGCTTATCTGGAATTCTGGTCAAATCTCCTGCGCCCAATTAATATAGTTCAGAAACGTCTGGACTGCAATTAGGAACGCTGCTAATGAAATTAAAACCCTTTCATGCTCTCTGCAAAATGATGAGACGGGAGAAACTGATCACCCAATCCATCGAAAAAGCAAAAGAAGGTAGTGAATGCTATGGAGTTCCTGTAATCAAAATAACCAAAAGAAAGAAAAGACTTGATGGGGAGTTCAGTTATGTCAATAGAACTGCAATTCAAACGTGTTGCAACAGAAATGCTGGACAGACTTCACATGGAGATGAAGGACAGATTCCAAAGGATGGAAAACCATGTGGAGAACTTTGGGTTTCTTCTTGAACCAAGACACCTCTTGGAGTCTATAGATGATGACACGCTGATGAAAAACTGTTTTACTGTTTGATAAAATACAGGCAAATCGCTTGTTCAATGACGTCATTGATGCACAAAAACTTTTCATCAACAAACCAGTGCCACAATCAGCAATTGACATATTGAGGAAGATGGCTTTATATAGTAATCATGTGTGCTCAAACCTTGCAACCTCCATCCGAATACTGCTAACTCAGACCACTTCCATTGCGTCATGTGAGAGATCATTCTCAAAGCTCAACTTAATTTAAAAAAAACATATCCCAGGAGCACAAGGCTTAGCATGGCTTTAATGTTAGTAGAGTCACAAATACTAGACACTATCGATCTAGATGATTTTATAGATGCGCAGAAAGAACGACTTGAAGCGATATGAATTGAGATTAGTCACTTATGTATCATTTCGCCAATAAACAACGGTATTATTCATTATAATGTTCTTAATGACTATTCTTGTTAATTTTACTGATATACTCTACCAATTAGAATGTAGGATTATATATTTATTAAGTACATTATCTCATGTCATATTGTCGAATGCCAAAATGCAAGGGGCCCCAAAAGAAGCCAATCCCCCCTGGCCCCCATATCCCTAGCTACGCCCCTGGTATCCACGTGTTAATCTGTTCATGCATGTTAATTAGAGACTTAAACTCAGGTAAGTCATTGGTTTTCCTGTCTGAATCAGGCAACCCTTTCCTTGTCTAACGGCACTAAGAAAGAAGGAGCTTTAACGAGTAACCTACCCTTGTTTCGTCCCTTGCACAAACTACTTGCCTGGCTTTCCTTAGTTCACCCAGTTACATTCCAGTACAGTCTTAAGTAGATAACTCACTCCAGGTCACTTGCTACTAATACTGTTGAAGACAGATTACATTTCAATCATCTGATATTCGGAAAGCTGACCAGATAACCCAGCTTGCGGAGATAAAGCTTTCTCCTAAAAGTTGTATAATATTTCTTTGGTTTTTGTATTTCTAACTAAAACAAAACGACTCTTTTTATTTAAACTGTTTGTTATATTTCTCGGTGTATTAATACATTTTTAGTATTAACAAATAAATAGATAGCACAGGTATCAGCTAGTATCATGGGCGTAGCCAGGGGCGGGGTTAGGGTTCAACTCCCCCCCACGAAATGAACCCCCCCCCCATTGGGGATCGGAATTTAGTGACTGATTTTTTGCTTTGATTTTGCTTATTTTAGGTGAGATTTTAATACTAAACCATCACTTGCCCCAGCACAACCAAAGGGGTTTTGAGTTTAAAACCCCCTACCAGGGGGGGTCGAGTTTAAAACCCCTACCAGAGGGTTCGAGTTTAAAAATCCCTACCAGGGGTTTTGAGTTTAAAAAACCCTACCAGGGGTTTTGTGTTTTAAACCCCCTACCTGGGGTTTTTGCAGTTAAGTCCCTCTCTTCTATAAAACAAAACAAAAAATTGAAAACAAAAATCCCCTTATTCCAAGAGCACAGTTAAGGAAGATTTTGATTTTAAAACCCCCCTCTAAAATTTGCGATAAACCCCCTCTTCAATATAAAAAAAAGCTAATTACGCACTCAAAATGTTATGAGCGTAGCTAAATGGGTTTTGATTCAGTTTTGAGTTTAAACCCCCCTTCAGCGGGGTTTGAAGGTAAAAAAATACCTCTTTAATAATGTTATGAGTGTAGTCAAAGGGGTTTTGAGTTTAAACTCCCCTCCACTGGAGTTTGAAGCTAAAAAGTACATCTTCAATATAAATAAAAGCAAATTACTCACTCTAAAATCTATGAGCGTAGCCAAAGGGATTTTAAGTTTAAACCCCCTCCAGGGGGGATTGAGGCTAAAAAGTACATCTTCAGTGTAAGAAAGCAAATTACGCTATGAGCGTTGCAAAAAAGGTTCCGAGTTTAAACCCCCATTCTGAGGGGTTTGATGCTAAAAATACCTCTTCTATATAAAAAAAAGCAAATTAAACACTAAAATTATCTGAGCGTAGCCAATCAAATCGAGGGTTTTGAGTTTAAACCCCTCTTCTACAGATGGCGTTTTTTTAAAGTTTAAAACCCATCCAGATGGTTTTGAGTTTAAGATCCCCCTACAGAGCATTTTGAGGTGGAAAACCCCCAACAGATGATTTTGACGATAAAACTTCTCTTTTCGATATAAAATCTAAAGCAAACTACACTTAATTCCAAGAGCGTATTCAAGAGATGTTACACATTTTTACCAGTGGCATGGCTCCATTAATAAACTGCACTGAATAGTCATCTGCCGAAATTGAAAAACACTAAATGGGGCTCAACAAAGATGGCTAAGACAGATTTTAGGAGTCAGTTTTAGAGATCGGGTCTAAATCAAGGAAATCCTATGCCGATCTGGGAGTCGACCCCTTAGTAAGATTGTGAGAGAGCGACGCATGAGGTTTGTGGGACATGTTCTCCGACAAAATGAATTACGCATAAGAAGAATTGCAATGATATCCTAGTATAACTTGACGAAACTCATTCATGGAGGTCCTCATGGCAGGTAGGAAGAGGCTTCAGACATTACCAGTAACAGATTTTTATGGAAACAGCTTGACGTCAAATGCTCTGCACGGTGCGGGAGGGTCTAAGTCAGTAAGAATAGCACATAAGGTTTTTGAAATAAAACTTTTTAATAGCAGGAAAATGCACTGTAGATACCTCAGAATATGCATTTTGTTGGCTTTCAATACCAGAAATAGTGCTTGGAGGCGGGGCTCCCCCAAACCCCCTTGCTAATAATGGCGGGGAATCTACAATTTTTCCACTAAATCATGGAAGAATCTATTCTAGGGCACAATAAACGTCGTCCGAAAGAATGACGGGTCAGAATGTAATAAAGATTATGTACACACACACACGTAAATACATATACAAAAAAATTTCGGGGGGGGGGGGAGAAAAAAATCCGCCCCCAAACCCCCCCCCCCGAAAAAAAATCCTGACTACGCCCATGGCTAGTATATATATATATATATTCGTGCTACGTGCTCAAGACTCAGAGAATTTGAGAGCTAGTAAATTTTGTTGGGGGGGGACGTTGTAATGCAGGCAGATTTATTGATGGGTTTAAGAGTGTTCGGACAAAATAAACATATATAGAAACCTTTTTTTGTTTCATCCTACACACAAAGTGCCTGCACACAGCCCTATTCTAGACTATGCACAAACACTTCTTAGGCCAATCAGTTGTAGCCTTCCATCTCGCCTGCGCTAACGATGCCCGCCCCATACTCACAGAATATTTTCAAATGAAACGCCCCTTCCAGTCGAACAGTTCAAAAGAGAAAACAAAAATATTTGTAACAAAGTCCAGTCTTGACATATTTAGTTGTAATTGGTCAATCATAGATCTGCATCTAGAGAGGCACATTATTTAGCAAATTGTATCTTCTAATGAAACGTCTGTCCTTGAATTTTATGAGCGCAAAACTATACCTGATATTCGTGCTATGCTACTGTTGAAATAGTTGGTATATGTGTATATCGCCTTGAACACGCATTACAACTCTACCCTACAGCTGACACAATTTTCTAGCCCTAAAATTCTATAAGTCATGTCTATTTTGGTCTCTTTCCTCCTTCAATCAAACGGCCCGCAAACCGCAATTATGGAGTGTGCACAAACATTTCTTAGGTCCCTCCGCCAACGATACACGTTTTGGCCATTGTATATTCCATATATATTAGACATAAATGGATAGCAGCACCAGGGAACATGTACTGATGCTGCTATCCATTTATTTCTAATATATGTATGTATCACATTTGTTTCAGCACCTAGCTTGAACTCCATATTTATATTCCTATAGTATCACATAATTTTTTAAGACGCCAATTTTTATTTATTTATCTGCATTCTTTCCACCCCCTCCCCCACCAAAAAAAATATTTTAATAGGCCCTTATATTCACTGCGACAATTTTTTAGGAACTAATTTTGTTTTAAAATAATCCCTAACATTCACTCTGAAATTATCTACTCCTTAGACAGACAGACAGACAAACAGACAGACAGACAGACAGACTGATAGACAGATAGATAGATAGATAGATAGATAGGTAGATAGATAGATAGATAGATAGATAGAATATGCGTTTGTGTCTGTTTACGTGTTTGTGTTTATGTTTTAGACTTTACCTGTCTGTGTATTAGATTGCTGCTACAAGGACAATTATGCGAATTATATTTACTAGACATAAAAAGTAGCTGTAAGATATTTCACCTGTTAAGAAATCAAGCAGACTTATAAAAGTACTGTATTCAGTATGATCTATGATATATCTTTATTTAACTATATTGATTTGTTGCAGTCTAGATGAAACATGATTACAAAGAGAGTTTGTGTTATTACACAAACTCAGAGGCGGCTCTCCCCATTTAATCTGCCATTGGTAAGGAATATTCAAGCCATTGATTGTTTAAAGTAATAAAGTTTATATAATCATTTGCTGTTGTTTTTAACTTGACAACAAACTTAATAACCTATAACCTATAATCAATTAAAAAAAAAAAAACTTCTAGACTTTTGTTGCAAGAAAACAAAACTTATTATCAATTATGAGATTTCTGCTTTAGATTTTGTTTTCCTTTATTATTGTCGTTTCATAATTTTTTTGAAAACTAAACCTGACAGGTAACTGTCTAAAAGACAAATTCAATATTGGCTTTTCATCATACGAGAGCCGCTAAAAAAATAAGATTAATTGAATTTTTTTTCGGGGGTGGGTGAAATTAAACATAGATTCCTGTGTACACGGACGGCACGCCACTGCACATTCTGTTATGGAATAAATTTTGGGGAAATATGTCCATTCCGTGCTGCCTATACAGAAGAAAAAAAACAACTTCTTCTCGTCACAAGTTTTGAACTAGTACTCGACTCCTAACACACGAAGTAGCAACACAGAAAAAAATAAACTGAGCCAAAGTTAAGGCCTAAACTTGTTAACGTTTGTCGATCTACTAACTAATGTCAAAAAACGCAAATTAAAACTCTATTGTCATATCTCAAGATCCTAAGGGCTCCCAAAAACCTTCAAGGAACAACAACAGGAAAAAAAATGTGGCTAACAGAAAAGATTAAAGACATTAAAGATTCTATCAAAGGCAAAAGACAGAGAAATGGAGACAGACGGTCAACAGATCTTATGTAGTTCTACAACAGTCCCAGGGATAGGTAAAGGTGAAGGTTAAATCTTTATATATATATTTGGGCTCAACCTTGTCCAATTTAGATTGTCATCAGGTGTATAATGAGGATAGGTCTAGTCTGCGCTTTATAAAAAAAGTGAAAAAGCATTTTGAAAAAAAAACCCACAAGGCTACAAAGATAGTTTGTGTGGAAACATAAACTCAAAATCGGCCCCAAAAGTGGTCCACCCAGGTAGCTAAAAAGGGAGGTTTCAATAGCTTCAGAAAGAACATCAGAATAAAAATTCTATCAAAGGCAAATGACAGAGAAAGTGAAAGTGAAGTGAGATTTTAAAAAAAAATGTTTGTAGCTTTTGTATGCGATATATGGATTAGGGAGAGCTGTAGATAAATTCCGCAAGCACTTAATTATTGTTGTTTTAAATTATGTTCAACTTATATGCATATTAAATAGAATTTTTCTTTGAAAATGAAAGCAATTTAAAAACAAAAATAGTAAGCATATTTTTTGTAAATATAGTAGCTATTATGACATAATTTAGCAATTTTTTTACAAAAAAATCTAAAACCATTTGCATAAATGTGTTAGAGATATGGTAAATAGTCATCTCCGTTACTAAATAGCCTCCTGTGTTTGTTACTATTAATATTGAATAGTTGTAAAAAGATGTATTTTCATGAAAAAAAAAAATGCTTGCATAGTTGATTTTAAAAATTAAATGTTTCCCTTTCAGAAAAGAAAAAAGTAACCGTTGCAACAGAATTTTAAAAGGGCTAAAATATCATAATGTCGGATTTTCAATATCTTTTCTTGTTTACGAGATCTAAACGGACGGACGGAAGAACGGACAGACAAAAGACACAAAACTAATAGCGTCTTTTGAACTCTTTTCCCCTTTCGGAGACCCTAAAAAACTAGCCGTAAGTGCAGTTTAGCGTTTTGCTGACCAAGTGATAGGTAAAAGTGAAGAAGTTCGATGTGAACCTGGCCTAACTAATGTCATATAATGTTTATCTAAGTGGTCTAACTGTTCTGTAAAGGCTCAATCTCTTATTCAAAGCCTCAAGAAAAAATAATTTCCGTAAAAAAAACACAATTTTCCCCTTCAATTTGATCATGGGTTCTCAACCTGCGGGGGGTATTTCATTTCGGGGGGGGGGGGGGTTGAACCGTAACCCCCCTCTGGCTACGCCAATGATAATGCCACTAGAGCCACGATCAACTATATTTTCAGTAAAAGTCTCATATCTTTATCAATGGAACCAAAAAGAACGAAATTAAGAAGTAATGGACTGCACAAACCTGCAAACCGTAATTACATTTATTTGATCAATATTACAAATAAAGGTCCTACTAAATTTATATTAAATTCGTGTAAACCTTGTCATGTGATATAAAAAAAAAAGAAGATACAAATTGTGTTATATACGAAACTCTTTTTTTAGTCTTTATTCATTAATTTTTTTTGTTAGTTAATGGTCTGCCATTACTAATGACATATCGTGCTAACACTTGACAGTTTCTCAGACTCCACCACAGAATATAATAATAACCTAAACAAACTAACCGTCAAGACTCAAGACCAACCATCAGAAAGTATGTATAGACCAAGATAGACTAAAAAAAGTAATTAACACGACTTCATAATTAGAAAGTCAAAAGGAAAAAAATACAAAAATAACTCGGCAAAAGAAAGACGAGCCTAATGTCATAAATGTGCGTGTGTGTGTGTCTGTGTGTGTGTGTGTGTGAAAGAGAAAGAAAGACAAGATAGAGAAAGAAAAATAATATACTGACAGACAGGACCTTGGCCAAGGTTGTGGCCGCCTGCGTGAAAAACTGAAATAATTCAGTCCTTTATTTTTCTACCTGGAAAACAAAAAAAAAGCGTATTTTGTGTGTATATTGATACAGTATACATTATGTCAAGGTGCCTGTGTAAACAGTTGAATGCTTACAGACTATCATTTAAATAGTCTAACTAAAAGTTTTAGCAGTAAATATTTCCAATTAAAAGCATACTGCTAACATTTTCACTACAACTTTTCATCAAAGAAATCATTACAATTTATTATTTAATATAAAATTTTAATCGAAAACCTTCAAATTTAAGATACCATCTTCATTATTTTCAGCGTCGCGTTTCTAAAATACCTCAATTCAATTAGTAACTTCAAGGAACCTTCGGAAGCATGGATACAAGAACTTTGAAAGCTGATATCAAAAAATGGCTTTTACAGTTTTCATAGAAATTTAATAGTTGATGTATATCGCTGAGAAGTCCATATAGGGGAAAATTCTAGTTAAACCGTTATACATTTTCAAAGTAAAAAGTAAATGTAAATTTGCTTTGAGAACTAGACTAAGATCTATGGCAGCGGTTCTCAACCTTTTATGCTCGGTGACCCCTTTTTACAATCCCCAACTTAGCCGCCCCCCCCCCGCACAGCAATCGAAGAATAGACAATAACCATTTTTTCAATGGTCTTTAGCAGCTCCTGCAAATCGTCAATCGACCCCAAGGGGAACGCGATCCACAGGTTGAGAACCCCTGATTTAGGGTAAACATCGGTTTTGAAAGGAGTATCGCGTTCTTGAAATGACAATCGCGTTCGGGAAATTCCGAATGTCAGGCATTATTAATTCAAAAGTTTAATAAATAAACGTTAATCGTTCACCAAAATTTTCAGTCTAGATTTAAAGGACATTAGAATTATTAAATTGAATAGAATGTGTTTATTGAATTTAAAATTGCTTAACTATTATTGATATATTATCTAAGCTTTCCTAATATTTTTACTTACATATAATATAGATTACGTCTGGATTCAAGATTAGAAGTTAGTGGATCCTTACCTATTGAACCACGATTAAATACGGTATCCTGTGCCCAGCACAAGTACAAATATTCAAAACCTGCAGGTCAAAATCTAGATTTCTAGGTGAACAGAAGCGAATCAAATCAATTAAGCAAAAATCGTAAGTTACAAGAAAGTTGAACTAGTTGTTTATGTAGTAGCGACGCCAAATGTTTTGATCAGCTCACGTCTGCTGAGATCTCTTATCTACAGGCGCCAATGTCTGCTCTTGATATGGCTTTAAAAATAGTTGTCTTGAGCTGTGTGAAAAGACTAGTCTTGAAAGAGTTATCCCAGAATGCACTAAATAGGAATATAACTAAGGGAGCATTCAAATGTGTAAATTTCAAATTAACAGAGTTTTGTATGGAATTAATTATATATATATATATAAAGTAGAATGCGAGGTGTATGTATGTGACTTATAGACATCAAAACCGCTTGACCAATCTTGATTAAACTTGGCAGGAATGTTTCTTGGGTACCAACTTAGACCGTAGTGTATGTATTGTAGCTCTAAAACAAACTTAAGACCCTAAAAAAAAATAAAGTTGTCCGACACTATTACAGCTATAGTATTTTATGGATCTAGGTCATGGTTAACAATGTTGACATGAGAAAAGATCCAAAGGATTTATACCTAGATCTAATTTTAAGAAATACACTTTGCGCAAATAGTTTTTTACTTTGACACATGAAAATACATAAGAAGATCCATTGATTTCATTATATAATAAAATTAACCTTCAATTTTGTGTTTCAAAAGCATTTTTTACATAAAATAGTTCTTTATATCTGTGACTACATTTTCCCTGACGAACATTCTTTCATTAGACTACGGTAATGAATCGCGTACTAAAAATTAATTCGTTTAATTGTTTACTTTATAATCCCATCCCTAGATCTAAAACTCTAAATCAACTCTAAGATAAAACTTCTCTTCGCACAGATAGTTTTATACTTTAACACATAAACATACTAATTGTAGTCCATTCATTTCATATTTTATCTTATCTTATATAATACAGACGTTGCTTCAAAAAAGAAGATGATTACGTCCTACGCGTCATGCATTTAGTCATGCATATTAACCAATGACTTAAATTCTGCCAAGTCACTGGTTTTTCTGGCTAGCTCAGGCAACCCATTCCATGCTCTAATAGCACTAGGGAAGAAGGAGTATTTGTACAAATTTGTCCTAGCATATGGGACGAGGAATGTGCCTTTATTTTTGTGTCTTTCAGAGTATTTTATTAAATTTTGTTTTTGTATTTGAAGATTATGGTTCAGTGTTTTATGTATAATTGCTACTTTACTTTTGAGTCTTCTGTCCTGAAGGCTTTCTAAATTTAGTGATTTTACTAATGGTGTTACCCTAGTCAAATGTGAATATTCGTTTGTTATGAATCTCACTGCTCTATTTTGTGTTTGTTCCAGTTTCTTAATGTTTTCTTGAGTTGAGGGGTCCCACACGGTGGATGCATATTCTATTATTGGCCTAACCAAGGTTAAATAACATTTTAGTTTTATGTTCTTATTTGATTTATAGAAATTTCTTTTAATAAACCCTAATGCTTTGTTGGATTTTTTTATAGTTTCATCAATATGTGGATTCCATGACAGTTTTTCATTTATTATAACACCTAGGTATTTTGAGTTTTTAGTCTGTGTTACTGGTTTGCCATGAATAAGATAAGTGGAATTAATTTGTTTAATTTTTTTTGTTACTCTTAACAACTGACATTTTTCTGGGTGGAAAGACATGCTCCAATTTGATTCCCATTTCTGTAATTCATCTAATTCTCTTTGTAAAATATCTGTGTCTTGTTTTGTTTTTATTGTTCTATATATTATGCAATCGTCTGCAAATAATCTGACTTTTGTTCCTGAACTAATGCAATTTGGTAAATCATTTATGTAAATTAAAAATAGTAGTGGACCCAAGACTGTTCCTTGAGGTACACCTGAGTTTACTGTTATTGGTGTTGATTTAGAGCCATTTATTATTACAGTTTGTTCTCTCCCTATCAGAAAATCTTTAATCCACTGATGCAGTGGACCGTTAATGCCGAAATATTTTAATTTTTTAAGCAAACTATGGTGGTGAACTTTGTCAAAAGCCTTGGAAAAATCTAGTAAGATAGCATCTATTTGTTCACTATTATCTAAACCTTTTGAGAAATCATCAATTAGTCCTATTAGTTGTGTTTCACATGATCTATATTTCCTAAAGCCATGTTGGTATGGGGTGAGTACATTATGTTTGTCTAAGTGGTTTATGATGTTGCTACATATTATGTGTTCTAGTATTTTACAAGTGATGCTGGTAAGTGATACTGGTCTGTAGTTTCCTGGATCAGATTTTTCTCCTTTTTTAAATAGGGGGGTGACATTAGCTTCTTTCCAGTCCTTTGGTACTCTGCCCTGGTTAAGCGATGCCTGAAAGAGTATTTTGAACACTGGGGCTAGCTCATTGCTTAGTTCTTTGAGTAATCTAGCTGGAATACCATCAGGTCCAGACGCTTTATTTGGTTTGGTGTTGGCTAATAGTTTTTTAATTCCATTTTCTTGTACTACTAAATCTTCTATGTTGTCTACTTGGTTCAAATTAAGAAATATGTCTTTGTCTCCTGGGGCTGAGAATGCTGATGCAAAGTATTTGTTTAGGATGTTTGCTTTAGTTTCATTATCATTATGTATTATGTTATGTTCATCTTTTAATGGCGCTATGCCTGTTGTTTCCATTTTCTTAGACTTAATGTATGACCATAGGTTTTTGTTGTTATCTTTAGATATTACATTGTTTAAACATTCAAAATTTGGTTTT
>JAZGLO010006295.1:0-202500 GCA_036873155.1 Biomphalaria sudanica
TATGATACAGAGCAAGTTGGCTTCACTTTGTGTTCTTTCCATTGAGAAACAGACAAAAGTTTAGAAACAGATGGCACTTGTTACTGACTTTTCTACTTCGAAGGCCACAAAAAAATGTTATTAAATAAATGTGAGATCTATTTACTGTTAAATAATGTACGTAGAATCAGGTAATAGTTTGTATCAATGTTTAATAGATTGACACATAGAAATGTTTTCGGAATGTAAATGTGTATAGTGGGAAATAGAACTCATAAAACATTTTTTTTGTCATTCGAAACGCCTTGAAGTTTTGTTTCGTAAACTGTTTTACATGTTTCGGATGTTCCTTCAGAGTTGAAGATAGTTTACTTCCTAGTCCAAACCTCCCGCAGGACGACGGGGGATGGGAGCGGGCAGGGTTTGAACCCTCGACCGTCGATAAATCCGAACGACAGTCCAGCGCGCAAACCGCACGACCAGGCACGTTTAATACTGTTAAGAAATTGTACAAACATGATTTTAAGGACACTATAACTTGTCGGAGTCTTAACTGAATCAAACGTAACGACATAATTGGACCTACTTGTTAAAAAAAAGGCTACGTGTACACTACAGGGCTATCTGGGGCATATGACCATTGACCACTGGTGTAGTAATTTGCATACGGGCGAATGACTCTATGGACATACGGTCAAAGGAGAGCGGGGGCCCACCAAGATATTCTTGAACCCGGGCCCACGGAGACCTTGCTACGCCACTGCTGTCGTCATCGAGAAGTACATAGAAGTCTAATTTATAAAGCGCTGGTTGTGAGTGTGTATATGTTACGTGTGTGAATGTTGTTCGTATTTGCATCTATATTGTTATTGTACAGTAGTTACGCTGAGGTGGTTAATTGTTGTCAAACATTTGGACCAATACAAATTATCTTATTTTATCTTATCAATGGGGCCATCATAGAAACAGTTTACATATTCTGTTCTATAAATGGCTAACAATGCGATTGTTTTGATAACAATTTTATAACTGCTACATCAATAAAAAAAAAATCGATGTTGGGCCTACATGTAGTTCCGAATTAAATTGTCTCGTTTGTGGTAGATAGGTTTGAGATTAATAATGCGATGATTATCTTTGTAAATATTACATAGACTTTACAAAAATTGATGATACTTGTAGTTATAAATTAAACTAGTCGAGCGGCGGCGTAGCATACGCCGCTATTTTGCAAGGCCAGCCTTAGGCCACTGCAACCTATGCGACGGCAGTGGGCCCAGCACTTTTATAGCACCCGCGCTAATTTTAGGTGTATAAATTATTAAATTAAACCATTTTTTAACTTAAAACAGATTTCCCGCGCCCTCCTGGCGATTTACCAGGAACTCCTGGAAATCTCCCGAAATCGCAAAATATACGAAAAAGTTCTTAAAATATACGGAAATATATACACGAAAATTGTCATTTTGGGTGTCATTCAATATGGAAAACGCCAATCTTACGCGCGACATTATGCATCAGCCGTTATTGTGTAATCTGGTGAAAGAAACTTCTCGCGCCTCAAACTAATGAAGAATTACTTGAGGTCAACAATTCTCAAAGATAGATTAAAACATTTGGTAATTCTGGCTATTGATCGTGATCTATGTAGGAAACAGAATTCTTATGATATACTGTAGGACTTCGCTACACGCAAGGCTCGTAAAGTATTTCTGTACGTAGTAAAGAATGAATAAAATGCATAGACGATTTTATTTTCTAATACAAACTCTTAAATTTCACTTATTATCCGCTTCCCCACTCAAACTTGGCCCCGCGAAATCCGTTTCGCATAGCGCCCCACAATGGGTAAGTCCGGCCCTGCCATTTACATATAGATAGTAGATTACTTAGATTAATTCCTAGTCCAAACCTCCCGCTGGACAAAGGGGGATGGGAGCGGGCAGAGTTTGATACATTGAAACGACAGTCCATCGCGCAGCCAGTCATCCGTAGTGTGAACACTGCTCTTTGTTTTCTCGTGGACTATACGCAGAAATTAGAGAGTGATCTTTCCTTTACTCCTTACTACTCGTTTTAAATTGTTGAGGGAAGAAGAGAATTATATAGATATATAGATAGATTGTCTAGTGAACTCTAATGTGTGGTAGATATACTTGGGGACGGGGGGGTCGAGAGGAGGTCACCAGGCTCACCCCAACTCCTGTTAAATACATAATGGAGGTGGTCTCCCTGTACCATTGAGAGCTTAACTCTCGCTGAGCTGCTCACACCTTGAGTTGACCTAGGCCTAACAGATGTCGCGGAAAACCGAACCTATCATTACTGTGAACTATTGAAGATATTGATCTGGCATGTGTCTAATGTAGATATAATTAAGAGCATGCATTCAGGTGTAGGCCTATTTACATAAACATTTAATCTTACCGCTATAGCCATCATGCATGTACCACGTGACTTGGTGGGCAAGAACTCCGAATAGTACGTCATCCTAAAACAGCAGAACAATAAAAAATGAATGACGTCATATCTTCTAATTATTTTTTTAAAGCGATTAAAAACAAATCGTGTAGAACAACAAATGAAATGACGCCAACACTAAGACAAGAACAAGTGTCTGTCCCCAAGAGATGACAGGCTTGTCTGGGTAATCTTAAGTCCCTATTACTTGTCACGGATGACCGATCGCCTACCTCTGGCCAGCGTTGTCTGTGTCAGATGATTATACCTACACACAACATGACCCCCTACCTACGTCGCCACCCACAGTCAGAACAATACAGTTGATTTTGAGGTGTAACCAGTGACCAGCTGTCATCATTGTATACAATATATATCTGTGAGAAACATGCCAAACTTTATCCTTGAATTAGATTATGCTTTGAGAAATATAAGATGACTTATCTTATAAGGACGATATGATGATTTCGTCCTACGCGTACCCATGTGTCAATCTAGTCATGCATGTTAATGAGAGACTTCAACTATGCCAAGTCGTAGTGTGATTCACGCAACCAATTCCATACTCTAATCACACGAAGGAATAAGAAGAACTTGTACGAATCTGTCCCAGCTTGCAGAATAAGAAAGGTGTCTTTGCGTCTTAGTCCAAACTTCCTGCAAGACAGGATTTGAACCCAAAACCTCAGCGATGCCAGTCTAAAGCTCATACCGCACGATACACCTGGCAAATGTTTTTATTGGTCTAGCCTCTGGAATGCGCATACGAGAAGGCCTAAATTGAGACTTGGGGCAGTTGAGACCAATAGCTGGTTGCGGCGTCGTACAGACCTGTGACGTGGCAATGAGTTATTGGTCTAAACTTCCCACAAATTGTGACGTTGCAGGTCAGTGTTCAGGCCTTCTGTAACGAGTGGTCTAGCCCAGTGATGCCCAGATCCGGCCCGCCAAAATATTGTCACAACGTGTGGAAAATCCCCCATTCAAAAAAAAAAAGGTTGACAAAATTAAATGTATCTTTATCTACGTTGCGGCCCCCAATTTTTTTTCTTTAGTTAATTAGTACTATGACCTTTAATATTTGTATGCTTATTAAATGGGGCTCTGAATGTAGAATCTATCAGAAAAAGTGAACGGATCTTTACTTTTTGTGAAACGAAATAATCAGCTGACATTTTTGATTTGTCAAGAAAGTGTGACTGTTTAAAAAAGTATGAACGGCATTATAAAACAAATATGGCGGCATTCTTGATTTAAGCCGCGAATAAAAGATAGTTTAACTCTGCCTACAGAGTGTAGATCGATAGGAATATTTACTAAGAAGAGACAAGAAAGTGAGTCGGTTGTAAAGCTAGCTATAAAGTTGATCATATTTTAAGTACGGTACAGAAATTAGGCCATTATATGACGCGTGAAAAAAAAAAAAGCTTCAAATATACAATTCATTAATGTAAGTACTTAATATAGATCCGAGGGTTTCTAATCAAATAACTTCAAATTCAGGTCAATTTCTATCGTCATTATAAGTTTTCTTTGATGTGGCCTGTGACACGAGTGCTGGAGATTAAAATGGCCCGCGGGTCAAATGAGGTTGGGCATCACAGGTCTAGCCTCTCGTATGCGCATACGAGAAGGCCTGAACACTGACCTGTGGGCAGTTTAGACCAAATGCTGGTTGTGGCGTCGTACAGACCTGTGAGTTATCGGTCATAACTTCCCACAAGTTGTGTGTTCTGGCTTTCTATAACTATTGGTCTCGATACCAGACGATACACCAGGCAAATGTTTTGATTGGTCTAGCCCAGGAGTTTTCAACCTGTGGGTCGCGAATCCCCTTGGGGGGTCGATTGACGATTTGCCAGGGGTCGCCAAAGACCATCGAAAAAGTTTATTGTTTTTGTCTATTCCTCTATTGCTGTGTGTGTGTGCGCGGGTGGGGGTCGTGGCAGAGCGGGGATTGTAAAAAAGGGGTCGCCGAACTTAAAAGGTTGAGAACCGCTGGTCTAGCCTCTCGTAGCAGTAATACAGAATGTAAGAACCAAACAATTGAGACTTGGCTTTTCAGTTCAAATGTAAACAAGACTTACGATTGGGGTGTTGCTCCTAGGCCACATCCGACAAAAAAACGCAATCCCAGAATCCACCAGAAGTTCGGAGACAAAGAGCATAGAATACCGAAGTAGCCAGATAGGGCAGCGAACATCAGAAGGACCTGAAAGGTACTAGATAAAATATTGTTATAACTCTGCCATGCGCACTGCCATCCAGGCTAGAACAGAGGTGCGCACTGGGAAGGATGTCAACATTAGAATAGGAGAACGATTTCCTCCGAAGTAGAGAGCCAATATGGAGAGATAGTGCCTAAGATAGATGTTGTTTTGTGTACCTGTGATGTCGTGTAAATAAGCGTCTATGTCTCGTTGAGTTGCCTCACTTAAGTTACATGTATTACAATATGTTTCTATCCGAGAACATTACAAGTTTAAAGTTACTATATTTAGATCTAGATATGGAACCAGCTCTCTTGTAAGTTATCAGTGGACGAAGTAAAAGACCTAACAAGCAAAGTTTAATGTCTGTGTTTCTTAAACTTTCACGAGTGACAACAGTGGCGTAGCTAGGGTGGGGGGGGGGGGGGGAGGGGGGAGATTTTGAAAATTCCCCCGGGCATCCGCTTGAGGGGGGCCCCCAAATGAGTATTTTTATATTAAAAATTAAATATTAGAAAAATGCAGGGGCCCCCAAAGAGGTCAAGCCCCCCGGGTCCCCAGACGATGGGAAATTTATAGCTACGCCCCTGAGTGACAACCAGGGCCGATGTGACCTACTAAGCAACGCGTGTGTGTTTGTGAAAAAAAAAAAGTCTGAATGCAAGAGAACTGGCTTTGTTTTATAGTCGTATGATACGGGCATGAGAAATGTTGTATGAGTCAAATGTAAGTTGTTTCCCTTACCGGCTTTCGTCCATATTTATCAGCAATAATTCCCCAAAAATTTGCAGTAATGCACATGCCTACGAATACTGACTGAAATATAAAAGATTTTAGTATTAACAATGACAAAGTGTATAAATATATCTCTGTGTATTTATCTACAAGATAAATCTATTTTCAACAACAAAATAAAACTTAATAAAATACTCTGAAAGACACAAAGATAAAGGCACATTTCTTGTTTCATAAGCTAGGACAAAGTCATACAAGTGCTTCTTTCTTCCCTAGTGCCGTTAGAGAATGGCATTGATGGTTGCCTGAATCAGCCAGGAAAACCAAAGACTGAGTTTAAGTCACTGATTAACATGCATGACTAGATTGACTTATGAAATAAGTAGGACGTACTTATTATTATTATTTTGAAGTAACGTCAGTTATAGATAAGATTTTCTAGAAATCAATCTATTTTTCTTATCTAATTGATCAATCAATAATTTGTCTATATCGGTTTTATGGGTCCGTTTATCTACAACGGTTTTATTGTCTGTCACTAGCAGCTATTCAGTCTAACAACGGACGTAGAATTGAATGGACAACACTACCGTGGTCAGCAATGCTTCCTGGACGCTGGTCAGCTGAAAACTACACTTCAGGATGGGCGCCAAGATGGACATCAGCATCAACTCCATGGCATCGGTCATCTGATGACCATATGGTTTTAAAATGGAAAAGAAATCGTATTTGATATTTAAAGATAAAAGTTCAAAGTTCTTTTAAAAAAAACATTAGCGCTCAACTTATAAATAACTTTATATTTTGTTTCTTTTCATAATTTATGTTTTTTAACCTAATTACACTTCATCGGTCACCTCAAAGTTGGGCATTCATTTTTACTATACTTTAATTTTGATTTTCTGTTTTCTCGTGTGGTGTGTGGTTGAGCACCATAAACAACTTGAAACCACCTGAAAGGGGTTCCAGATCGAATCCCCATGAGGTTAGGAAATTTAAGATCTAGACCAGACTCGAGCTAAGTTGTATTAAAGAGTAAAAAAAAGTTCCCCTTATGGTGTATCGGGCAGATGTTTCTGTGGCCTACGGTTTACGAGGGTGCCATGTGGCCAGCACAACGACCAACTGCCTTTACCTTTCCCCAACTAATGTCAGGTACCCAAAATGAGCTGGGTGGACTTAGGCGCCCAAAGATCCCGAAATAAAAAATCCCAGTCTTCACCAGGATTCGAACTCGGGATTCCGCTTTACCGCTCAGCCACTGGGCGCCTAAAGGCAGCCCCGAAATCTTCTTCTAGATACTCCCCTTCCACTGCCCACAAAAGAGATTAAACCCAAATCGTAATATGTATGCTGCTGGGTACTTGGGAATTTTCACATTAAAAGATAATTTATAATCGGAGTAGTCTGATCTTTGTTTACACTTTGATTTTTGCTTTGTTAAAGATCCGGTTTCGTTTTTTGAAGTTCTAACATTCAATAAGAGAGAAAACAAATTAAAGAAAGCAATATGTGGAAATGTGGTGACAATGAAACAAAATACTAAGTGGAAAATTGTGAGATATTTTTTTAAAAAAAGGCTAAATACACAAAATACAAAATGTGAAGGACATCAAATGGGAAGCTCGCTGTTGCCAACTTAAAAATAAAACAAACAAAATAATAGTAAAAATATACCTTTAAAAACTAGATTTATCTAAGGGAAATAACTTCACAATTATAACTGTTTTTCTGTCTTTTAACTCCAAAGCCATTTTTTAAAAATTAGGACTTACGTAACAGAGTCCAGCCAGAGCTGAAATTTTTATTTGAAATATTCCGAAACCCAAAGCGTCTAGAGCAGTCTGCACTGAGTAGGGTTTGATGCCTGCACGAGAGAATATATAAATAAATAAAGTATTCTTTTCAGACCTTGCGTTCTATAGGGTAGATGAAGGTCATCTGTTTCTATGGCCAATGGTTAACGAAAAGGTCATGTGGCCAGCACAACGACTAACCGCCTTTACTTTCCTACTAAAGTCAGGTACCCATTATAGTTGGGTGACCTGAGGGGCGCCTTAAAAACCCCGAAATTCAAAATCCCATTTCTTCACCGAGATTCGAACTGGAGCTCACCACACCCCTCCATCTGTAAGAAAACGTTTAGACGTGAATTTACAAGTTTGTCAGTAGTTTTAGTCAATACATTAGTGTCACGTGACAAAACGTGTCAAGATTCACAGCAATTAGTTTTCTGCACATTTGATTCAGGGGATGAGGTGGCTGAGTGATGAAGCCTTGACTTCCGAGCCGAGGGGTTTCCGTGTTGGAATTTCGTTGGAACTTTTAATTTCGGGATTTGTATGGCACCCCTAAACCAGCTCTAGTGGGTACCTAATATTATTGGGTAAGGTAAAAGCTGTTGATCGCTGTGCTTGCCTCCTGACAATCTCGTTGACCATGGGCCATTGAAGTCTTAAAGTCTAAAAGGGGTACTTGACTTTACCATGTGATTCTAAATGGGATGAAAAGTTTAGGGGGAGATAATTAAAATTCAAACTTAGATTGTGCCTCCGTTGCTAGAGTTTTTTTCAAAAACCTTTTCTAGTACAAACTTCGTTAGAATAAGTATAAATATGGGTAATGTCATTTTATCGATAGGGAGTGAACTACACTATTAATTACACAGCAAATATATTACACCAAAAGCTAGAGAGATAAGTTATAGACTTATCTTTGGGATGACCCCTATGGTTAGAAAACGGGCAAATGACCGTGAATGTAAATTAGTGGATGTAAATTATGCAATCTTGAAAATGCTGATAATGAGAAACATATGTATTTGGAATGTCCATTATACCTGATAGTAAAAAGTACTGTAAGGGACTTATTAGAAGTTAAATGTGGCAACTATGTGAACTTATCTATTGTTTTAAACAAGCTGTCAAAACTAAAAAATAAATTGGTACATAACTTTAACTTGATTAGTGTTTCCGAATACAGGGATCTTGTTTGGGCTAGCTGGCTTAAAGCTCAACATAATAATAAGGTGTTTGATCCTAATAACCTAGAATTGACATTTAGGAAAAAAATGGATTTTAGGGTAGAGAATTATCTAGTTTGATTTTCATATACTTGTACAATACTCAGGGAGTAGTCCAGAAACGGGGTGTTGGGGGTCAGGGATATTTAATATTGTGTTGATTGTTCTGGGTAGAGGATACTTGTATCATTTTTCTGTCTTAGGTAGTTCCAATGGTTAGGTAGTATGTCTTTGATATTAAATAATATTTCTATTACTATTATTATATTTTTAGGTTAATCACTTTTCAGTTGTTTATGATTTAATACTTGTGAATTATGAGAACTTACAAATAAAAACCTATTTAAAAAAGCCCACAAAAGAGGCAAGATGGCCCATAAAAGAGGCACATAAAGCCCCAAAAAGAGGCAAAGAAAAGAGGCCTAAGGCCCAATGATTCCTATGATGATAAAGCTAAAACTGAATAGCGCAAATTCTGAGGTTTCCTTTAAAAAAAAAATAAAAAAAAAATAATAATAAAGTGGCTATAGAAATTACTTTTCACTAGTTGACCTATTAACCTAGTGACCGGCTGTTTAAGCCAGTGCTACTGTGCCAGATATAACTTTTCTGTTGACGTGGCTGAATAATACTACCAAGCGTGTAAACAAAAAATTGACTCCTAACTTGTACGTTTAAACTGACTTATTTATTGTGCCCAGTGACCAGCCATTTGAAATGTTTTGAGATTCAGTGGAGCCTAATTTCTCATCAGTGGCGTAGCTAGGAATTTGCCATCATTTGGGGGGCCAAGGGGGGGGGGGGCTTGACCTCTTTGGGGGCCCCTGTATTTTGCTTAATATTTAATATTTTATTTTAAAAAAAACCCTACTCATTTGCCCCCCCCCCTTAAGTTGGGGCCCGGGGGATTTTCAAATGCTTTACCTCCCTTCCTCACCCAAGCTACGCCTCTGTTCCTCTTTATGTCACCCTGACACGTTTTACATCACACATTTCTCATACAGTAGTGGTCATTGCGGCTTCAATGGGAGTGTAGGCAAAAGTTTCGATCCGGTTAAAGGCCGCTGGCCGAAGTTTGGACATCAGTGCTATCCGGCCATGGTACAGTTTTTGCAAGGATTTTACACGATTTTGTTTGGCCAAACAGGCTCTAAGGAAGGGCTTAATGGTCGCATGTTAACATCCTAAGCTCCTCCTCCTCATCATCGTCATAAGACTCTATTTGGAAAGGGTTCGAGAAGTTCAAATCCTCTCATGCCAAAGCCCTGGAAAGAATCCCTGCTGTTTAGTCTGGTAACCTAGGCTCCAATCTTTACTTCGAGACGCACTGCTATCACGTTGGAAATCTTATCCTTACTAGTTCTACTGTCATCATTGACAGTTAATTGATAAAATCTACATTTACACATCTAGATAGTGTTTAATATCATCACCACCACCTTTAAACATTTAAACTAATTAATAGCGGTGAAATATTTAAACTAATTAATAGCGTGAAATATTTAAACTAATTAATAGCGGTGAAATATTTAAACTAATTAATAGCGGTGAAACCACCAAACACACACATACACGCACAATGTGTTTAATCATTTCCACAAAAACAAGATTATAAAAAGAGTTTTTTTTCACACAAACTCAAAGGCGGCTCCCAATGCATCTCCTTAAGGGTCCGACTTAAACTAAAATAAATCACTGCCACAATTAATCTCAAAGTTAGTGGCTATACCATGTAGAAATGGGAAGAAATAATTCGTGGGGCACGGCCACGCCCACGCAGGAAGGAGAGGCGCTGGCTCTTGGAGCCGTCGCCTCGAAAGACAAGATATGGTTAAATGATTCATCATTTCAACCAAAGGAACATGACAATTACTCTTTTCTTATTTTATTGTTAGAAGATTTACTTTTTTTTTTTATAATCTAGTGTTAAGATTTTTATTTGAACGTTGAGATTTGCAAGCATAAAATTGTATGGAATGATTCTCTTACTTCTAAACGCTTCTTTCGCGTGTCCTTGAAGCAGGCTCGTCTCTGAATCAACCGAGTGGTAGCTTTTGTGAGGACCACTGTGGGCCAAGCTGAGCCCATTCCGTTGAGACATGGCCCTCTCTCTCTCTCTCTCCTACCGGCTCTCACAGTATGGTAAACTTTCCATGAGACTTGACATTCGGCGCCCCATAGGACCTATTGGATAACATGTTTTTAATACGCAAAACGTTCATATTTAGCGTGTAACAAAATATCTATATGCGTATATACAGGGATGTAACTGAGTGGCACTCCTGTCCCTCCCAACCCCTGGTTGTGAGAATAAACTTTTAGAGTGGCAAATAAAAAATTTAGACAGATGAACTTCATATATAGAGCGAAAAATGTTACTTAATCTTTGTGTCCTTGTATAGAAAAAAGAAAGATACGCCTCTGGAAGCATTGCTGTAATCATTTTATTTCAAGTGAAGATCGCTTTGCATAAATCCATAAAACAAGTGATAAGTTAATTGTACTTTGTGAGCAGGAAAAAAATGGTTATAAGAACATCATGCTTATTACTTGTAGATATAACCCATTTGTTAGTTTTACCTATTAGTAAATAGCCAATATCCTATTTCTAAAGATTATATTCATGTGAATATAACCCAATTTTATAACCTGTTTGTAAATGTAGGCCTATATCTTTTGTTTTACATATTTTAGAGCTCTAGAGTACATCAGGAATTTCTTCAAACTCTCAGAGGACGTCGGAGGATGACGGCAGTTGGAGCTCAAACCGTGGGCCATCGAGACAACAGTCCAGGCTGCCATGATTGAAAGATACCAAGCTTTTAACTATATTCTACTTGTATATAAAAAGTAGGCCTACCTTTAGTGCGTGAAAAAAACACAACTTTACTTATTCTACAGAGAAGGATGAATTCATGTAGGTCTTCACATTCTGATTATAGACCAAAGTTTCCAGGAGTATTTCAACCCAGAACCCCAAGCGAGGGATGGTATAGTAACGTTTGTATTTTGTACGCATAATAGTACTTACACCATTTTGGCCAGTACATCCAGATATGTCCTAAAATCGAGTAAAGAATCTTTGAATAAAAATATTCCTTCAAACCAAAACAAACCACTCTACTATAAATAAGATGGGTTCAAAGGTCATACGTCTATATCTTTTAGTACATTAAATGCCATCAAGTTATCAACACATGTCTGATATAGACACGCAGTAGGTGTGTAAAATTAAGTAGGTTACAAAGAGAATAAATAACAAGAGGGGAAACTACACACACATATGCACGGCGTAGATCTAGATCTTTTACTCTGTATTAAGTTATTAAGATACAATATCAGACCATGATGTCAACGCAGCAAAGCACTAGGAATAGTCATGGATAGTCTCTTGATCTTTGAGACTAGGAATCTATTAATAAACTCTGCGTTAATAAGTCTCGGGTCTTGATGGCCGAGTGATGAAGCTCTTTGTTTCCTAAACCACGGAGTTTCTAGTTCCGATCCCATTGAAGACTAGGATATAATTCGGCATTTTTAGGACAACAGTTCCCGCAATTCAAAAGGGTACTTGTCTTAAGTTAAGGAAAGAAAAAGTAGTTTGGCGTTAGGCTGACACCCGATGTTAACCGTCGGATCTAGAAACAGAGGAGCTTGACAATATATTTCATCAAATAGGCCTATCTCGAATAGCTTAGGGCCTTATCAAGTCTAAATCAAGTCCTGAGGCAATCATGCCCCAAACATTGAAAGATCTTTTTGTAAATGTACTAATACAGGATGATGTTTCTTAGAGGGTTGGGGCCCACCATCAAATGGGCGTAGCCAGGAGGGGGGGTTTGGTTTTCAATTCCCACCCCCTCCAGAAATGAAATTTAATGACCAATTTTGTGCTTTCATTTTGTTTATTTTAGGTGACATTTTAATACTAAGCCTTCACTTGCCCCTGCGCAGCTAAGGGGGGTTTGAGTTTAAAGCCCCCAACCAGGTTTTTTCGCAGTTACCCCCTTTTCTATAAAACAACCCCAAAAAATGCAAACGACAATACCCACATGCCAAGAGCATAGCTAAGGAAAATTTTGATTTTAAAACCCCCTCAGAAATTTACGATAAAACCCCCTCTTCAATATAAGACTATCCAAACATCAGTCACCAGATTCTATGAGCGTAGCCAAGAAGGGTTTTGTCTTTAAAACTCCCCTCCAGCGGGGTTTGCTGCTAAAAACCACCTTTTCAATATTAAAAAAAAAAGCAAATTACACACACAAAATTCTATGAGCGTAGCCAAGCCAAGGGGGTTTTGAATTTGTTAAAAAAAACTCCAGTGATTTTTTTAGTTTAAAACCCCCCAATAGATGATTTTGACAATAAAACTTCCCTTTGCGATATAAAATCTAAAGCAAACTACAGCCACCTAATTCCAAGAGCGTAGCCAAGAGAGGTTACAAATTTCTACCAGTGGCTGGGCTCCATTAATAAAGTGCAGTGAATAGTCATGTGCCAAAACTGAAAAGACTAAATGTAGCTCAACAAAATGGCTAAGACGGATTTTAGGAGTCAGTTATAGAGATCGGGTCTCAAATCAAGGAAATCCTATGCCGAACTAGGAGTCGACCCCTTAGTAAGGTTGTGACAGAGTGTCGCATGAGGTTTGCGGGACATGTTCTCCCACAAAATGAATTAAGCATAATAAGAGTCGTGATGACATGGAGGCCATTACAAGGAAAGCGCAAACAGGGACATCCTAATACAACTTGGCGTCACAATTTCATGGAGGTCCATAGAGCAGGTAGGAAGACGCTTCAGACATTGCCAATGACAGATTTTTGTGGAAGCAGCTTGCCACCCAATGCACCGAACGACGCGGGAGGATCTAGGTCAGTAAGAATAGCACATAAGGTTTTTGAAATAAAACTTTTTAATAGCAGGATATGCATTTTGTTGGATTTCAATACCGGAAATAGTGCTTGGGGCGGGGCTGACAAGGGCGTGGAGTCTACAATTTTTCCACTTACTCCAGGAAGAACCTATTGTAGGATACAATAAATGTCTATCGAAAGAATGAAGGGTCAGAATGTAATAAAGATTAATAATGTGTGTGTGTGTACACACACGCTCACCTACATATTTTTGCGGGGGGGGGGGTGGAGAGAAAAAATTCCCCCCCACACACGCGAAAACAAATTTTAGCTACGCCCATGCACCATCATAATATTGAACCCGGGCCCATGCCACTGACAGTAGGCCTAGTTCATCGCGGCCTCGCTCTAACGTGTGTTATCTTGACCTTTGTTACGTCAGACGTTTTTAGTGTCAATGTTCTAAATATAGTCTCACGTGATTATTGGTTCTTTTTTAGTTCAGCACAGTCATTGGATTCTAAACGAAAGAAATAAAAAATAAATGGCTTGCATGCGGAAAAGGGGTGGGGGGTGGGGGTGGGAGAACAAGTCCAAAAAACAAACCCGCGAAGCCTGTGTGCACTTTCTACCAATGGTGCAGAGACAACTTTCTAGTTTTGAATGCTCAGAAAATTAAAGAAATGATTGTAGATTTTGGGAAAATTCAGATCAACAACCAAACCGTAGACCGAGTGCAAGAATATAAATATTTAGGTACAATCAACAACAAGCTGAAATGGAATTAGAAATAACATAACCTTTACACCAAAATACATCAAAGACTTTTCTATCTCGGGAAGGTAGGAAACATTAAAATCGAAATAACAATCATCAATCTTTATACAGCAATCATCAGCAGTCTAAACTGCACTCATTCAACTACATACTGTATATATGTCTCAACCATTTGGCAGACCACGATAAAGCCATGGAAAGATAACTCTTTTCTTTATGCAAGTCGGACTAGAGTTACCCCACGTAAGCGAGCACGAAAAAAAAAGAGAGGGGAAAGAACAAGTATTCTTTCTTTTTATACATTCTATACTTGACTACATTCAATATTTATGTGTGTATTATTTACACACTTCAATATCTGGTGTCATTAAACTAGTTGCATGTTTTTTTCTGTAGCTTTGCTTTGATTTTGCTATTTCGTATTGCCCTTCGTTTTCTAACCATGGCCACCGCTTCACATATATTTCTTTCAATGTAGTCAAAATTCCTGCATCAAGTAACTGTTTATTTCTATCAGTCGCATATTTCTGGAAAAAGGTCATCAACGAAACTGTTGCTCTCGAACTTCGCAAGATGGCTGTAAGCTTTGTTTGCGAACATTGGGATAACTATGGCGACGCCCTGTACGTTGTTCTTACTCACGGAAGCACAGTCATACACTCTGCTCGACAATACGCTGCCTACATGAATACTTCCGGCAAATAGCGGCGTATGCTAATCCGCGGGTCGACTAGTTATAAATATAGCCCCCCTTTTGTGGTCGAAGATGAGCACATTTTTCATTTCCTATGAACGCGAAAATGACTGGACTGGTCCAATCCTTGATTGAAAAGGTTGGCCGCATAAGTGGCATGTGTAGCTTTGTTCAGTTGCAACATCTCTCAGCTTTTGGTTGGTTCACGATGTATCATTGGATGCATCCCAGATCCAAGCACTGGCATCAAATAGACTTCATCGTTGTCCGACTGACAGACAAGACGTCAAAGTCACTAAAGGACTGTTGGACTGATCATCGCCTAATCTTATCTAAGCTGAAAATATACATCAAACCACTTAGACGGACCCAAGTATGCAAGCCTACAAAGCGCCTAGATCAGCGGTTATCAACCTTTTAAGCTCGGCGACCTCTTTTTTTACAATCCCCCACTCTGACGCGACCCCCCCCCACACACACACATGCAGCAATAGAAGAGCAAAATACCTTAAAACCTTAGTAATAAATTTTCAAAGTATTAGGAACAAAATAGCAGACTTAGAAATTTTATTAGAATGTGAGAAACCAGACATAATTGCAGGAACAGAAACTTGGCTACATCCTGAAATTTATAATGCAGAAATTTTCAATAGTAATTATGAAATTTTTAGAAAAGATAGGGCTGATAATCCAAGGCAGAAAGAGTTTACAAAAAGTATCTAAAAATTAAACACCTAACCCAAAAAGTAAGCAGACAGCTGCAGAGTGAATACATAAACAATGTAATATCTAAAGATAACAACAAAAACCTATGGTCATACATTAAGTCTAAGAAAATGGAAACAACAGGCATAGCGCCATTAAAAGATGAACATAACATAATACATAATGATAATGAAACTAAAGCAAACATCCTAAACAAATACTTTGCATCAGCATTCTCAGCCCCAGGAGACAAAGACATATTTCTTAATTTGAACAGAGTAGACAACATAGAAGATTTAGTAGTACAAGAAAATGGAATTAAAAAACTATTAGCCAACACCAAACCAAATAAAGCGTCTGGACCTGATGGTATTCCAGCTAGATTACTCAAAGAACTAAGCAATGAGCTAGCCCCAGTGTTCAAAATACTCTTTCAGGCATCGCTTAACCAGGGCAGAGTACCAAAGGACTGGAAAGAAGCTAATGTCACCCCCCTATTTAAAAAAGGAGAAAAATCTGATCCAGGAAACTACAGACCAGTATCACTTACCAGCATCACATGTAAAATACTAGAACACATAAACCACTTAGACAAACATAATGTCCTCACCCCATACCAACATGGCTTTAGGAAATATAGATCATGTGAAACACAACTAATAGGACTAATTGGTGATTTCTCAAAAGGTTTAGATAATAGTGAACAAATAGATGCTATCTTACTAGATTTTTCCAAGGCTTTTGACAAAGTTCACCACCATAGTTTGCTTAAAAAATTAAAATATTTTGGCATTAACGGTCCACTGCATCAGTGGATTAAAGATTTTCTGATAGGGAGAGAACAAACTGTAATAATAAATGGCTCTAAATCAACACCAATAACAGTAAACTCAGGTGTACCTCAAGGAACAGTCTTGGGTCCACTACTATTTTTAATTTACATAAATGATTTACCAAATTGCATTAGTTCAGGAACAAAAGTCAGATTATTTGCAGACGATTGCATAATATATAGAACAATAAAAACAAAACAAGACACAGATATTTTACAAAGAGAATTAGATGAATTACAGAAATGGGAATCAAATTGGAGCATGTCTTTCCACCCAGAAAAATGTCAGTTGTTAAGAGTAACAAAAAAATTTAAACAAATTAATTCCACTTATCTTATTCATGGCAAACCAGTAACACAGACTAAAAACTCAAAATACCTAGGTGTTATAATAAATGAAAAACTGTCATGGAATCCACATATTGATGAAACTATAAAAAAATCCAACAAAGCATTAGGGTTTATTAAAAGAAATTTCTATAAATCAAATTAGAACATAAAACTAAAATGTTATTTAACCTTGGTTAGGCCAATAATAGAATATGCATCCACCGTTTGGGACCCCTCAACTCAAGAAAACATTAAGAAACTGGAACAAACACAAAATAGAGCAGTGAGATTCATAACAAACGAATATTCACATTTGACTAGGGTAACACTATTAGTAAAATCACTAAATTTAGAAAGCCTTCAGGACAGAAGACTCAAAAGTAAAGTAGCAATTATACATAAAACACTGAACCATAATCTTCAAATACAAAAACAAAATTTAATAAAATACTCTGAAAGACACAAAAATAAAGGCACATTCCTTGTCCCATATGCTAGGACAAATTTGTACAAATACTCCTTCTTCCCTAGTGCTATTAGAGCATGGAATGGGTTGCCTGAGCTAGCCAGAAAAACCAGTGACTTGGCAGAATTTAAGTCATTGGTTAATATGCATGACTAAATGCATGACGCGTAGGACGTAATCATCTTTTTTGAAGTAGCGTCTGTATTATATAAGATAAGATAAGATAACAATCCATATTTTCGATGGTCTTAGGCGACCCATGACAAATCGTCAATCGACCCTCAAGGGGGTCGCGACCCACAGGTTGAGAACCCCTGGCCTAGATGCTGGTAAACTATAATTACATCAGATCTGGGCCAAGTGATCGCCTCCACTCCATTAAGGCTAAACCAGAAAGTTTTAAGAAATCATTTTTCCCACTTTCAGTCAGGGTGTTTCAAATTTGTTGTCAGAAAAGTACACACAAGCTTAATTCATAAAACAAAGGCTGTGTGTATGTGTCAGAGTTGTACATACAAGCCTACTTTATAAAGCAAAGGCTGTGTGTATGTGTGCGTATGTGAACGGTGTTCGTGTTTTACAACTAGAATGTTATGGTTATAGTTGTATTGTTATAGTTGTAACACAGGGACGGACAACTGTAGGCAAAATGAATTTCCATTTGTTTGGACCAATGAAAATAATCTTATAATCTTATTATAATAATATAATATAATCACCCTGACCGCGCTTCTCCGAGGTGGGGGCTTCCCAGGCCCGGACTAGTTATCAAGCTATTATAGCATAGTACAGAATGGTCATTGACCAGTTGGTTCTTATTTCGCGCGGCTCAGGCCAAACTTTTAGTGACGCCCCCCCCCCCACCCCTCTTTTCCCCGTCGAGAAAAAAAAAAGGGGGGGGAACGATTTTTGTTTCGATATGTCCTGGGTAGTCACAAGTTCTTGACCTATATGGTGACATACCTACATAATGCACAACAGTCGGTATCTGTTCAAGACTTTTCTAAGATGATTTGGGTCACGAAGGCCCGCACGGAGTCTAAGGAGGATGCTGTAACTCCATTTTCAAACTTCTCATGTTCTCAGTTTCTTAGCAACTGTAAAATTAAATGTCAAGCCCATAGCCTATTTCTTGTATTAAATACATAAATTTTAAAAAAAAAAGATAATTAGGTCATACGCATTTTATGAATCAATCTAGTCGTGCATGTTAATCAATGATCTAAACGCTAAGTCGTTGGTTTTCCCGGCTGATTCAGGCAACCCATTCCATTCTATGGAAGGAGGATCACTTATACGAATGTGTTCTAGCGTATGGAATAAGAAATGAGTCTATCTTTGTGTCTGAGTATTTTATTTTTATTATTTATGTGCTAGTAGGTGTGCATGTTTGGAGTGACTAGTGTGCGTATATGTATTGACAAATTAGGTGATTTATTTGGATGAATGAACTGATGAAGTGCGTTCCATGCATGACTGTAGGGGGTCGGGTTGACTTGATACAGACGATATGGTTAGAATGAGAAATTGTTGTATAGATATAAATCACTTAGAAATAGTTGTATAGATATTCAATGATATCTTTGTGCACTAGACCTCTATTACAACAAAGTTGGCAACCTTTACATTTTATAGCGTCATTGGCCGAAACAAAACAATTAGTCTGGCCCGGATATTGGGCGAGATTGAAACTTGACCAGCAAGAACAGTTACTGTGTTTTTGCTGTTTGACTTTGTTTTCATGAAATTCAGTTTTTTTTTTTTAGGTTGCCTTATAACGCCCCCCACACACACACTATTTCTTCTAATGTATTTTCTATGTTATTCTCAGTTATTTTGAAAGAGTGTAATGTATGAAAAGAAAAGATTGTGTTTAAATTTATGTCAACATCCCAATTATTTTGTTTAATTTTATGTATTTTTTGAAATCTCTCTCTCATACTTCTTTTAAAAGTTTCTCTTGCAAGCAGACGTAAATCTTTATTTAAAAAAAAATGGTTTCATAAATCATACTCCGAGAATAAAAATATTCAATTTGTGAGGAAACACACCGATAGGCCACGAAATGTTCAAACCAGTTGTACTCAAAACTTTAGGCTCGACAAGGTAAGTCTACATCAGATTTTATTTCATGATGAAATCATTCCTGAGCTCTGTGTTTTAGTAATAAGTTTGTCTTGTATGTTAAATATGCTTTCTGGAATCGTCCATGTTGTGTATTTATGTTGTGTGTTGTGAACTGATCTGTTCGTATGTGTCAAAATGTCTTGGTGTCCAGGTCAGCTTGTGTGTGTACTGTGTTATCGTGAACTGTTTTGTCATTCTTGTTCAATGAAGCCTAGGATCAAGACATGACAGTCCAGTAACACGAGTTCAGAAAAATAATGCACATTTAAGTTTAAAAACCCCCACAAGGTTTAGGTTTAAACTAACCACAACAATCAAGTAAAACAAGACATATTTAAAAAACAACAAAAAAACTCGTATCTAGGGATAAAAATCTTTATTCAATATTACAGACACATTGACCTATCACGGAAGTGACGTAGACTTGTGTGACAAGAAATGTTGACTTGAAACTGAAATGTGAACAAAAGTTGGAAAATTTACTGAGTTTTTATGTGCTGTTACTGAGAAATAAAACGGTCTAAAATTATGCAATTTTGTACACGTATAATAATTTTATCTTAATTTTATAGTTCTTTCAGTCGTATGCTTATAGAGGCTATTTATTAGTATAAACAAGGGTAAAGCGGCCTGGTTGTGTGAAACGCGCTCTGGGCTGTCGTCTCGAGGGACCCTGTCCGACGCCATTCATCGTGGATGGGGACATCCGAAACATGTGCATACAAAAATGCTCTGACAAAATTTCAGTTTGAATTTTTTAAAAATAAATACATGTTGAGTGTTTAAACACTTTCATATCTTATATTATACAGACGTTACTTCAAAAAAGAAGATGATTACGTCCCACTCGTCATGCATTCAGTCATGCAGGCTTACAAAATATTTTGGAAAATGTTTTGATTGACTGGGGATGGTGACTCCTTCGGGTAGCCCCACTGGCTGACACCAATCCTGGTGACGCCTCTGCGATAACTACCATGCCCTCTTTTCGGTTTATGAGGGCCAGCCGAAAGTGCGACCGAATGAAAATGTGAATACTGAGACCTGGTGCTGCTATATCCAGTCCTTTTTATGCTGGGGAGATAACTAAGAGTACGTAATAAATAAATAGTATCTAATATTCTCATACAACCACACCTTCCAACAGATTATTAAAAAACGAATATTCACGTTTCAAATTTCTTATACAAAGTATGACCCCTTGGTGGCGATACAGAGAAAAATATAAAGTTAACCATTTCAGACCTTGCGGTCTATAGGGCAGATGATATAATTATCCGTTTCTATAGCTCACGGTTAACGAGGGTGTCATGTGGCCAGCACAACGACCAACTGCCTTAACTTTATCCCAACTCATGTCAGGCACCCAGCTGGGTGGACTCGTAAAGCGCCCAAAAGATCTCAAAAAATTAGAGAGCAGAAGACGGGTTGCCTGAATCAGACAAGAAAAACCCAATTACTTTGAGTTAAAGTCTGCAATGCTTAAGGGGAATAACGCTCCTGACTGTCATCACCACGGTTAAGTAAAAAAAGAGTTATGTCCCCTTTCAGACCTTGCGATCTATATGGCAGATGATGTTAAGGTCATCTGTTTCTTCGGCCAGCGGTTAACGAGCAGGGTGTCATGTTGCCAGCACAACGACCAACCGCCTTGACTTTCCAGCCTAAGTCAGGTACCCTCTAGAGTTGGAACTCAGGGGCGCCCTAAAAATCCCGAAATTCAAAATCCCAGTCTTCATTGATTCGAACCCAGAACCCCAGGCTCGGAAGCTAAGAGCTTATCCACTCAGCCACAGCGCCCCATCACGGTGGTCCCGGGTTCCAATTCTGCTCGACGCTATTCCCTGCAATCACGCAGGGCGTTTTTGGCTAGGAATCCTTTCTGAAAATATTTTTTTAAACTACAAACAAAAACTGAGGCAGATGAAAGTTTTTTTTAAAGTATAAAATGTAAACATATCTACGACTAAATATTAGAAGGCAACTAAAGTACTCACTCATTCGGGAGGGGGAAACACTGGAAAGAAAGAGGTAAACAAATGTACACAGATGTTTTGATAAAATTAGTAAAAAAAAAGAATTTTGAAACGTTGGTACTTTAGTATTTTACATTTTCTAGAGCTAAGTAGCGGCTCTAAACCCGCGGCATGTCAGCGGCTCCAAACCAGCGGCATGTCAACGGTTCTAAACCCGCGACATTGTGAATTTGCTTATATCGATTGTCGCCCTTAGAGTTTGTTTAGATGTGTCAACTGAGAGATTGTGTACTATCTTCCGTGTCTTGGCCTTTACTATGTGTGTAGTTCGTTTCGTCATTCAGAGTGATAAAGCTTAAGAGGTTAATATTGTTTTGTTATATTTAGGTACTACATGCATGTTAGTGGTTCTAGACTAATGTGACAACTTTAGTGTTGCCTTAACAGACCTGCACCCTTTCTATATTATAAACTAACTTTATTGTACGTTTACAGACTTTGTATAGTAGCCTAACTTTACAAACAACTGATATTTTAACTTACAGAAAGATTCGGCGAATACTCCAACCTCGCAGAAGTCTGTCAGCAAAAAAAATAAAATAATAATAATCAACATCAGCCAATGTTTTACAAAAGTATATAATTCTAGTACTTGAGTATTTAGTTTAAAATATTTTTTTTTCATTTACTTTGTCCCAGTTTTTCTTTTGAAACCGACATCATAAATACGACAAAAAGGCGATCTAATGTAATTTTTAGTAGCCCAGATTTAGCGGTTACAGCCAAAGTTTACAGCGATAATGTCAAAAGGACTTTGTAGTTAATCCAGCACTTTCCAGCGCAGCTTCCCATGCCAAGAAACGCCGCTTTGTGATTCTTGCACATCTGCTTTGCACTTTTTTTCATAAAGATAAAACAGTTTATACTGCACACAGATCTGAAGCGCATCACTTTCCTGAGACAAACCTGGAAGAGAACTAAATTGACTACCGAGATGGCCCGAGAAGCCAAGTATGGTAAGCCAAGTATGGTAAGCCAAACTGGCAAGAGGCTGATATTACATTGAGATATGTTTTGACTATGGCATTTTTTTAAAACATTAAATTCCTTTTTTTTTTTTTTTTTTAAATTTACTTTTCACCGCCTCAATCCCCCCCCCCCCCTTCACTGTCCCCGAAAAAGAAAATCCTGGTTAAGCGAATATATAAATCTACTCTACGAGTGTGTACATATGAAATAAGCCTGTAGATCCAGATTGAAGGATGGCTGCCTGGTCGTGCGGTTTGCGCGCTGGACTGTCGTTCGGATTTATCGACGGTCGAGGGTTCAAACCCTGCCCGCTCCCATCCCCCGTCGTCCTGCGGGAGGTTTGGACTAGGAAGTAAACTATCTTCAACTCTGAAGGAACATCCGAATTATGTAAAACATTTTACAAACATTGTTAAGACTGCGCCAAATATATCTAAAACGTCTGTTTATTTATAATTTGTACAAATACTCCTTCTTCCCTAGTGCTATTAGAGCATGGAATGGGTTGCCTGAGCTAGCCAGAAAAACCAGTGACTTGGCAGAATTTAAGTCATGGGTTAATATGCATGACTAAATGCATGACGCGTAGGACGTAATCATCTTTTTTGAAGTAACCTCTGTATTATATAAGATAAGATAGCAAATACATGCGGGAATACCCGCTGACGTATGTTCCAAATATAGATTGCCGTTTTCGAAATCCTTGTCCAGACGGCGTTTTGATGCTTCCAGTTTCTTCCCATGAAGAATTTGTAAGCGGAAAAGCTTTTGAGACATTGATTCGTGGAAAACATGGCACCCCACGAGTAAGCCTACCACAGTTTGAAAAGCACTGGTTTATCGGACATTAACATGTATGGAGACTAGGCTCCAGCAGCCAAGCTAGGAGATGAAGCTCCAGCAGCCAAGCTAGGAGATGAAAACTCCCTACTGACGACTACTGTCCTCAGCAGTCTCAGACTGGCTTTCCTGAAGGTCGCGGGGCCCCACTTTTTTTCCTTGTAGAGGACATGCGTAGGAGACATGGCTGCCTGGTCGTGCGGTTTGTGCGCTGGACTGTCATTCGGACTTATCGATGGTCCCGGGCTCAAACCCTGCCCACTCCCATCCCCCGTCGTCTTGTGGGAGGCTCGGACTAGGAAGTAAACTATCTTTGAAGGAACATGCGAAGCATGTAAAACAATTTACAAAACGTACAGAAAGCCTAAATAGACCCGACAAACAACGGCTTTTGTCTGCATCGAGAGTGGAAAAATATGCAGGTCGCCACTGGGTTTGCGTTGCCATGTTAGAGCGGATGAATGCATTTCGTATGCGTTTCGTTCCAGCTTACCGCAAGTCACCTTGATCAATATGGCCCACATCATCTGCTGTCTAGCGATGATGTTGATGAGGTCGTTGAGCTCATCGTCTGCATCGTTCGTGTCATTGATCAGTTGGGTCAAGATAGCATTCGCCTCAGCCATGCTCCTGGAGATACTGCGAGTTCTCTCCAAAATAGGGACAGCCTGTTGGACAGAAAAAAAAAAGTGCTAGCAGTTTAAAAATAACACATTTTCAGCTGCTCAAAAAATTGTAATAATGTGTAATAGGGATGAAAAAAGATACGGATCTATTTATTACGAGTGATTAGAATACGTCTCGCTTGTGACCTAATTGGATGAGGAAAAAACATGGCTAGCGTATGGGAATATCAATCTCGTAATTAAAAATTACAGGCTAAATTTGTGGTAGGCCTACTTTTTTTTTTTAACCAGTGGAAGCAATTACACTTCTAACAACACATAAGACAAAAACGCAAGTTCCCAGTTTACACAATTAAGGTTAAAGGTTAACATTGTTCCGAAACGGTCCGAAACTTGATCACTAGGTTGTCCATTGTCTTATATTTTATAATACAGACGTTACTTCAAAAAAGAAGACGTACTACGCGTCATGCATTCAGTCACGCATATTAACCAATGACTTAAATTCTGCTAAGTCACTGGTTTTCCTGGCTAGCCCAGGCAACCCATTCCATGCTCTAATAGCACTAGGGAAGGAGTATTTGTACAAATTTGTCCTAGCATATGGGATGAGGAATGTGCCTTTATCTTTGTGTCTTTCTGATATTGGGATTCTTTTGGAAGGATCTGTCTTTATTTACTATGGAAGCCCAAGAAACAAATGTTTTGTTAGTGCGTTTACCAGCCGACAAGCTTGAATTCTTATTGTAACTGTTTTTATCTACCACAAAGTGGGCTATGCGCAATAAAATGTTCTTGTACATCACTCAGTCCTACGCCATTATTTTGTTTACTAAAGGAAACCTATTCAGTTTTAGCTTTATCAACATAGGAATCCTTGGGCCTTAGGCCTCTTTTCTTTGCCTCTTTGGGCTTTTTATTTATTATATACAGGCTAAAAGGTGGTACATTTGATAACAGTCTTATCACATTATGCGTAGTAAAAAAAACAACAGAAACTAGTGAGATGAATATTGTTCTCAAAACAAGTCTTGCTCTAAATGAGTAAATATGTTGCAATCGAAAAAGCGTACATTTGCATTTTACTTATCAAGAAATGTAACTAAGGGAAGCAAACAAATAATTACGTTCTAGACACGAGTTATCTCCGGTAACTTTTCAATCCAACTAATACTTTGTTTAACGTGTGTTGGTATAAGTTTTGTCTTTAAAAATTATTTTTTTTTAAATTCACTTTCCAAAAGATACATTGCATTAAAAAAAACTAATTTTATGGTATCACAACAACAAATGTAAGAACTTTGATCACAATTATTCATAGTTCTCGGTTTCCTTTGTTTTCATGTCAAACGAAAAGCATGATCTTCGGAGTTTTGAAGGTCAGTGTCATTATTTACTGATAAAGTCCAACAGTTCTAGGACACATACACACACAGAAGTGGTCGCAGATATATATAGGAGCACCAGCGAGTGGCCAAAAAAAATATACATGTCAGACTTTCATGTTCATTACAAGATCGAATATCCAAAACTATCAATAGTTTTTTTTTCCTTTATATGACACCAGTTTTTGATTTTGTCCTGATCAACTATTGGGATTTAGAAATAGATCATCGACTTGACTTTGAATATATCTGGGAGTTGGGTTTTTTTCATTGGTACATTACTACACTAATTTCTAAATCCAAGGGGCAAATCTTTTCTATGAGCCGACAGTCAGCGAGGCTGTGGGACCAGGCCATAAAAACAGATGACCTTTACATCATCTGCCTTACAGATTGCAAGGTCTGAAAGGAAAACTTTACTCGTTGATATTTAGTACACTTATGGCTTACGGACGTGTTGAGTCTCAAAATGTAGATTAACGATAAGACTCAAGTATATAGGCTAGGCTACATTTGTGAAAACTGAGTACTTACAGCCGGGGAACGATAGTCGAAGTTGGGCATTTTGGACCGTCTGGTCAAGTGGACGTTTGAAAAGTGGTATACAATTTTGACTTTTTATAAGAACGTCCGTGATGACCATTCAGGCTCAAACAAAACAATACTGGGCTCGTTTTCACGTGATTCGTCTGTGTATTTGTGTGCGTCTGTGTGTGTGCGCTAATAACTCCCAGGCTCAGAACACGCATATCGTTGAAATGTGTGTTACATTAAAATTGACTATAGGTAGTTTTGCGGTCAGTTTGAAATGTAAACAAGAGTGGGTAAAAGACCATGCTGTCAATGGACCTCACTCACCAATCGTAAACAAACAACATTTAGCCACGTGGTGCTCTATCTCTTCTATTTAATTACGATTGGTGAATGAGGTCCATTGTGTTATTTTCACTACTACTCGTCATTGAAGTTGAGTTAAGGACCGATGGATTGGGCACTAGAGCTTCGGAGTTCTAGCACTCCGGATTTTCTAGGGCGTCCCTGAGTCCACCCAGCTCTAACGGATACCTGCATATTAGTTGGGGAAAAGTAAAGGCGGTTGGTCGGTGTGCTGGCCACATGAACATATTGCCTATACCACTGTAAAGTTTCATGCGACCCGTCATTTGCTTTGTAATAATCAAAACTAAAATGGCATTTGCTTTGTAGAAACTCAAAGGGGTTATTTAACTTTGCAACAAGAGCTTTAGTGTTTATATATTTATCTCTTATTGTGAAAGCCAAAAGCAACTAGTCAGTGGCGTAGCTAGGGTGGGGGAGGAGGGGGGAATTCGAAAATCCCCTGGGCCCCCCCCCCAAATGAATATTTTTTTTTACATTAAATATTAAATATTACGCAAAACGCAGGGGCCCCCCAAAGAGGTCAAGCCCCCCCCCCCCGGCCCCCAATTCACGAAAAGTTCCTAGCTACGCCCCTGCAACTAGTCTCAATTGAAGTTAGAGCTTGTTGTCTGGTATCCAAGTGATACATTACATTAGAAACACTTCATATTTTAATTAGATTAATACTAGCTGATTACCCGTGCTACACTAGGGTTGAAATAGTTGGTACATACACTCTTAAACCCATCAATAAAACGGCCAACATTATAACACTCCTCCATCCCAACTCAAATTCTCCTTATTTTTTTTCATTTATCCAACAAGCGAAGGGCCCGTAACCCTCTGTTATAGAGTATGCCAAAACACTTCTTTGGCCCATCAGTTGTGGTCTTCTATCTACGCTATAATCCCCCCATATACACAATATTTTCAAATGAACCGCCCCCTCCCCAGTTTGAAAGAAGAAACATCACTATTCGCAACTTAATATTATAGCCACTCTACATATTTATTTATTTTTTATTTTGCTAGTCATAGATCTAGATTTAGAGAATGACCTTATTTAGATTAACCTAGAAAAAGGAGACTAACAAGCTTATACTTTTTACAACTCAACACTCTGGCAGCCTGGCTGGCATACTACGAAAACACGAAAGCTGAACTGGTGGCAGACCCCGAATGCGATGGATTGATGATGTGGAAGCAGATCTGCAACAGCTTGGGGTTAGGGCGTGAAGACGAAAGGCCCAGGAGAGATCTGAATGGAAGGATGTGTTGAAGCAGGCCAGAGCCCTCCATGGGCTGTAGCGCCACTGGGATGGATGGATGGATGAACTGGTTTGGTCATATTGTTTAGACATGACTCTCTATCAAAAATCATTCTTCAAGGGAGCACGAAGAATTAAGGGTCATCCAAAAAAAAAGTTGGCAGGAAAACATACTAGAATGAACCGGCTTCTCTCTTGATATTCTGCTAAGAATAGCCGCTGACCAGGAAAAGTGGAGGGATTTGGTTACGCGAAATGTCACAGCACTGCTACAACTCAAGCCAATGGACAGATGATGATGGTTGTATTTTCTAATGAAACGGCTGTCCTTGAATTCTAAGAGCGCATAAGAAGCCGTATTATAGGCTACAGCACCCGCCCCCCACCCCAACAACAAACAATAAAAACAACAAACACCCACACACTTTAATAGGTCATTACACTGTGACAATTTAGGGCTTGTAATTTTTCAATAGATGCCTGTTTGTCGTTTAAAAATTGTTCTACACATAATCATTAACTACATTCTTTGCATTTTAGATTGTAGTAATGTTCTCCATACAGACATGAAAATTTATACAGATTTAAAAAACACATTTGATATTAAAGAAAAAAAAACCAAAACATTTAATAATCAAAATGATCTAAGAATAATCACTCTGACAATTACATTTACACCTAGAGAAGAATTACACATTAAAGATCTGGATCCCTTAAGAAATAATAATTTAAAAAAAAGGGTGTGTGGAAACACAAACTCAAAATCAGCCCCCAAAGTGGTCCACCCAGGCAGGTAAAAAGGCAGGTTTCAATATTTTCAGAAAGAATGTCAGAATTAAATTCTATCAAATGCTAATGACAGAGTAAATGGAGAAAAAATGTTGACAGATCTTGCCCCAACAGTCAAACAGTCCAAGGGATAAATGAAAGTGAATGTGAAGTTAAATGTGAACCTGGCCTAACTGATGTCATATAATGATTATCTAATGGATTTAATTGTTTTGTATAGGATCAATCTCTTATTCAAAGCCTCAAGAGAAAAAAAAAAATTTCCGTAAAAAAAAAAAGGAATGATTTTCTTTTTTTAAGGAAACCTCAGCTTTTTAGCTTTTGACTTCAGTTGTCGAGCTGTTTACATCCTAGGAATCCTTGGGCCTTTGCCTCTTTTTTTTCCCTCCTTTTTGGGCATTGCCTCTTTTTTTTCCCTCTTTTTGGGGCATTGCCTCTTTTTTCCCCTCTTTTTGGGGCATTGCCTCTTTTTTTCCCTCTTTTTGGGGCATTGCCTCTTTTTTTCCCCTCTTTTTGGGGCATTGCCTCTTTTTTTTCCCTCTTTTTGGGGCATTGCCTCTTTTTTTTGGGGTATTGGCCTTTCAGTAGGGGAGATTGAGAATTGGAAGAAATATTATGGGATAAAGTCTACTCAATGTAGAAATGGGGAGGTGGAAGAAGACATAAGATCCCATACATTAGACGACATGGGTAGCAGAGAGCACGAGAAGAAAGAATTAACAGATAAGGTAGAAAGCAATGCAATTGGAATGGGTCCAAATCAAAGTAAAGTAAGGCAATCAGTGGTACAGGGAACGCGATTTAAACCCACATACACACGTACAAGTCCATACATTTTATGCTTTAATTGTGGGAGAATGGGGCATATTAGAAGACAGTGTCAACAGTTAATCAGAGTTAAGGAATTAAGGTACAATAGTGGAGAGGCGTATACGAGAAAAGATAGGGATATTAACAGGCTAGTAAACAGTACAGCTAGATCATTCTGTAGTGGGATCACAATGGGACATCATTGCAAAGGAGGGAAGCAGAAAGGATGGCATGTCAATAATGTTAAAATTATATAGATAGGATTAGATTCTACAATGAATAAATATATGTGTAATGAATTGGATATTGTTGTTACGTATGCATGTAGGTTAAGGATACTACATTATAGAAGTTTAGTAAAGGCTATATAGAGAATGTAAAAGAATATAAGTAGTGGAAAGTAGATACATAGATTTTGCACAATGTATTTAATTTTGCGTGGTTCTGTTTGATTATAATTATTCTATTAACATTACATTTGTAAGAAAATTATCGAAATGGTGTGGTAGAAATACATAAAAAGAAACGTCAAGACTGGAATTATTATATAGGCCGGATGATACTAAGAAGTAAATAGCATTTCAATTATGGACTGATCATGCTCCGTTGGCATTCATTAATTTAAATAAATGTGGTAATAATAGAATTGCTAGGTGGGCATTACAACTGATGGACTATAAATTTGAGATCAAGACAATACCAGGGAAAGAAAATGTTGTGGCAGATACATTATCACGCTGTACTTAAAGGTTGTGGAGATTGTGTAGAGTATATTATGACTATTGACATTCTGTTAAGAATTAAGCTATTTTATTGTGTACATTGGTAAATTCTGGCACGGAGTGTAGTAGATATTCAATAGAGAATTGTTCAATTGTGGGTGTACACAACAATGATTTGTGAGCAGATATAGATTTGGATTGAATTATAGGCGGGGAGTGGTATAAACGAAATCTGCATGATTCCATAGAGATATGTATAGATATATATGTGTCAATTTTTCATAATAACAATTAGTATTGTGATGGTTACTGTCACAACTGGGGAATATAAATGTTATATGTTAATCTAATGTTAGAAGTGTATTATTATTAATATGTCATTGTGTATGATTTTGGTTTGTATTACATTATGGTTCCCTATGTTACAGAGAATTTAGATTATTTTTTAACTTGGAATAGGCTGATAAGATATGTGGTGATTTGTATTTTGGACGTTCGATGTACATCAAACTTGTCAAACAGGGGGGGTGTTACGTGCGCATCTCAGTGTACATGTGAAAACGTGCGCATCTTAGTGGAAATGTGAAATGGTGCGAATGCGTGTTAAAAAAGTGGGAAGAAACCAAAATGGAGGAATATGAACAAGAAAGTGTTTTCAGTGTTAATAAAGATTAAAGTATTTATAAACGGTGATTTGTCGTTTCCATGTATAAAGAGTCTCATCTAATATGGAGACGTAACAGCCTCTTTATTGTGCGTTTTTTTTTTGTTTTTTTTTAGTTAAGTGTCTTCTGTGTGTATGATTCGCACTGCAGTCCACGCGATAATATGGCCAACTACTTATTAATTGTTGTTTTAAATTATTTTCCACTTATATGCATATAAAATTGATTGTTTCTCTTTAAGAAAACAAGTAAAAATTCTTTTTTGTAAATGTAGCCTAGCAGTTAGTATTATAGAACTTACTTAACTTAGCAATACATTTGTAAAAAAAATATATATTTTTTTTGCCAAAAAATCTAAAACCGTTTGCATAAATGTGTTAAAAATATGGTAAATAGTCATCTCCCTTACTAAACAGCATCCCGTGTTTGTTACTATTAATAGTGAGTAGTAAAAATGGTGCATCTTTTACGAAAAAACTGCTTGCATAGTTGATTTAAAAAATTAAATTTTCCGCTTTTAGAAAAGAAAAAAAAAAGTAGCGTAGCATCAAAACTTTGAAAGGCCTAAAATATCATGATGTTGGATTTTCAATATCTTTTCTAGTTGACGAGATCTAAACGGGACGGACGGACGGACCACACAAAACGAATAGCGTCTATTCCCATTTCGGGGGCCGCTACTAATGGAATAAAAGAAACGAACCCCAAAAAAAAAGTTTTTTTCTATAAGTTTTTAGCCCGCTTCTTACAAAATTCGCTTACCACCAGATACAACAGTGGGGTGAGAACCACAGCTTTACGGTCATCAATTCCAGCGTTTTGCCCATTACGGAGCGCAGGTACCTTTGATGGAAACGCCTGAGATTCCTTAAATGGCGTTTATTGAGCACCGGGTCCCCGAATCATGCAAAAGATTTTTTGTCATTAACTTTTGTTGTTATATAGGGCTACTAATTCCGATTTTCTCTAAATGACGCGTTGTTTGAAACAAAGAGTTGTATGCCAAGTGGTCTATCAATTTAAGCATGTTACTGTTAGACATTCACATGGATTTGTGGAGCTGTGTAAGTTCCGCTGAAAGGTTTCTGATACACGAGTTTCATTTTCTTGGGGACGACAACAAAACGCAGCAGCAGCCTTAAGAAACTTGTTCATGCACCAAGCAGAATCTTTAACTTGCTGTCTACAAAAACTAAAAGGGATATTTCTTCTTTCGAGCCTCACCTTTCGCACCGGGTCCCCGAATCATGCAAAAGATTTTTTGTCATTAACTTTTGTTGTTATATAGGGCTACTAATTCCGATTTTCTCTAAATGACGCGTTGTTTGAAACAAAGAGTTGTATGCCAAGTGGTCTATCAATTTAAGCATGTTACTGTTAGACATTCACATGGATTTGTGGAGCTGTGTAAGTTCCGCTGAAAGGTTTCTGATACACGAGTTTCATTTTCTTGGGGACGACAACAAAACGCAGCAGCAGCCTTAAGAAACTTGTTCATGCACCAAGCAGAATCTTTAACTTGCTGTCTACAAAAACTAAAAGGGATATTTCTTCTTTCGAGCCTCACCTTTCCCCTAAAACAGCCTAATTATAGCGAAGTTACAAAAAATTGAGTTCATAACTTGCACAATTAGTAGATTAAATTTATAAATAGGGCCGAAATTAAAGTTATATGTGTGACTGAATCATGCTCAATAATTCCACTCTACGTTTTTGTGAGAAAAATCTGGCTATTTAATATTAAGCCATTTCCGGTCAAGGAAGTTCGACAATAGCCTTGATCTATATTTAGCTCTTAATTAAATAGGATTTAGATATCTACAGATAGATATAGATTTAGTAAACTAGATTTGTTCTAGCACAACAGTCCGTAAGTAGATTGAATGTTATTATTTAGCTATTCTAATAATAAAGTGCTTACATTTCATTCGAGATCTGGAATCTAGAGATATTAAATCTCTAAACGCGTCTAATTTGTTTTTTATACTTACTCTTACTTGTAATTAATAATTAAACTGTTAGCAATTTTGAATTTAGCTTCACTTTACACCTTTTATTTTTTATTTTGATTCATTTCAATAAACAACATCCAGCATTGAGATTTAAGATTCAGAATCCCTGATTCAGTGATTGTAACGATTATTCTATAGTCACTATAGACAGTCTAGATCTATATCTAGAAGACACAGAAGACTCAAAAGTAAAGTAGCAATTATAGATCTAGTTATTAAATACATAAAATAAAACACTGAACTGGAGTCTTGAATTTGAACGATCTAATTCAAGTAAAGACAGTAACCGTCTGTATAATACAGTGTATTATATAGATCTAATTAATATAAGATAAGATAGATACTAAGCAACTAAGTCTATAAAATATAATAATTACTAGATCATTAGTAGATCTAAATATCTAGATGATAGATATCTAGATTCTACTAGATTCTAATTCTAGATGATAGATATCTAGATTCTACTAGATTCTAATTCTAGATGATATATGTCTAGATTCTACTATCTATAATTTTAATTTTTTAGATATTTCTAGATCTATATATATTTAGTCAATTTAGATCTAGAGTAGTTTATTTAATCTGGACACTCGCTGTTTTTGAGGTCATTAAATCTTTATTTTGATATTTAATATGAAACTAGCTCGCTGTATAATCTATAATGTGCTTGTGACAAGTCCATTTTCCAATGATTCTGACCCAATTTCCTTCCATTTAACTGTCTTTTTTAACTTTTTATGTAAGAAAAAAGAATGATCCAAGTTGTTTGATTCGATAAAAAAAAATTAATGGTGAGTTTGAATTAAATTACGATTTTCTTACCAAAATTTATTTCAATATAGCCAATTTCGGACATCAATCACAATGTTAATGATCTTATATTTGTTTTTTTGTTGTTGTTATTTTTTTTATAGAGAATAAATGGGCAAATGTTGGATTGAGTTTGGTATATTATGTTGAATAAAGTTAAATGCCTAGATCTACTAGAGATAGATCTAGAATATAGATTAATATAGAAATATAGAGGATTCAGCTATTTAGGCAAGAATGGCTATCCTAACCGGTACTATACTACAAAAGATCATCTGTAATAGAAATTTATTAAATTAATAAACAAAAGACACAAACATTCAAAACACATCTAATCATGCATAAAATAAGTCTAAAAGTCTGTGTAGAAGTCACTATCCCAGTGACCTAATTTTGGTAGAATATGTCACATTTAATTGTGTTCATATTTTTATTTTTTATGCATAATTTGAAAACATCTTAATGATTTCATGTGATGGGCTATGCCTGGGGATCTTAAAATTTAGTTAATGTTAATATAAAATTAAAATCTGAGTTAATTGATGTCTAAATATAGAGATTGTCTGAAATAAATTATAAATGGTGTCCGGCATCAAATAATGTGGGTCAAATTTGTCTGAATTAAATGAAAACACATGGCCTCTTTGACCTTAAATATAATAACAAATATAGGTTATGGGTACAAATATAATTAGTCATCCTTATTCTCCTTAACTAAAGAAGATTTTGATACATTTTCTTTTCTATGTCGAACCATTGTCAAATGTCAAATAGCATTAACTACTCTAGATCTAGACAGACTATGATAGATCTATAATATAGTCTATCTATATCATGTCTAGATCTAGAAATCTAACAATACCTTACAATCTAACTCTACATCTAGATCTATCAGTAACAGTAGCATCTAGATTTATGATTTAAAATTTAGATATCTTCTCTTCAAGTATCATGATCTTGATCTAATATTGTGATAGTCCTTGAGTCTAGATCTAGGCAATGACTCAGTCTCAATTTATAGACTAATAATAGCCTAATAATATAAAATGTTTCAGTTCATTGAAGTGAGTGTTTATTGTTTGTTGCTTACTTAATTATTAGATCTAGATCTGTCTAGATTTAGATATAAATTTTAATTAATAAATTATATCTTTTGTCTTGAATCTAGGCGTAGAATCTAGGTATCTTCTAGTTTAGAATTTTATGGATCAGATATATAATCAAATATAATGTCTAGAGGATAGATCTAGATTTACTCATCTAGTCTACTATATTACTGTACTAAACATCTAGTATCTACACTACTAGAAGTATATCTACTCATTTAGCTAGAATAATCTAGATCCATGGTCTATTTAAAGACAATCTAATAATTGTACTTTTAGGTTCTAAAGTGTTAGCTCTAATTTTGGGTAATGTCGTCCAGAATTTAATTTTAATTAAGTTGTCCTCTTTTAACAATTTGCAGCTACACACAGTGAATCACATTCTAGTTTTGATCTTTTCCCTAGCTCAAAATTTCTAATTCATATATTCATGATTAGATCAAGATTTACTACCATTTGTATCTAAGGTTTAAAAAGCTTATAGCAAAATAATATTTATAAACGTATTTTAAGTTTATAAAATTATTTATTATTTGTTTCACTTAAGATCCAAAAATGGACTTTATGGAAAATGAAGCTGAGGAGTCAAATGCAAGTTCAGGGGAAGAACTATCCGATGGTGAACTCCGGCCTCGTAAAAAAATTAAGAAAGAAAAGGAAAAAAAGAAACGAGCCATTCAGATATCAGATGATGAAGAAGAGGAGGAAGAAGAAGGTTAGTTCCCTTTTTATTTTTAAAGATTGATTACCGTAAATATGTCACCGAATTAACATTTTCAAGTGTAGTTAGTGTGTTGAATTGTACATTTCATTGCTGTTTAATTTCATGTACATAAAGCTCTTGTAACCTTCGGTAGTTATGCTAAAATACTAGTGGCTTAATATTATGTCATTCAATTTGTTCCACAGATGAGGCAGCTATTGCGGAAGAAATGAAAGACTTTATCAATGAAGATGTAGAAGAGGAAGAGGATGCTGAAGACATTAGCGAAGAAGATGAGAAGAAGAGAAAGGGTGACTCGGATGAAGACGAAGATGATGACCAGCTGGACGATGATGACTATGACCTGATTGATGACAACTTGGGCATCAAAGTGGACAGAAAGGTCAAATAGTTTTTACAAGTTATCTAGCTAGGTCTTTGCTGCCTTGATTCTTATTGTCTTTCTTTGATTGGCTATCTTTTTCCTCCTAAGCTGATCTTATTATATGTTAATAATCTTAAACTCCATATTAGTGATCCATAAATAATATTGGCTTTGTGGCTCACCGCTTGAGGCATGAGGTTGGAACCCTCAGTCACTGATATGATAGAATCAACTTGAAATTTCTGCCCTGGTTCTTGATCTCTTTCTATCTTCTTTTCATTAATCTTTTCAAAAATTCCATCATTGCTTCAATTTTTTTTTTTAATTTACAAAAATTTAAGTTGAATAGTATAAACAACTTGTTTGTTAATTTGTTTTTACCAGAAAAAACGCAAAAGAATCAAAATGATGTCAGACGATGAAGACAGTGGTAAAGAAGAAGAAGGACAGGCTGATGACGGTATGTATCATGTCTCAGTAACTTAGTTACACGTGTGATGAGGCGGATGATGGTAACTATTATGTCTCAGTAACTTATTTACATATGGCATGAGTCTTGTTGTTTTAATTTTTTTCAAATGTGATAGGTCTTTTGTATATATATATATGTATATATATATATATTGTCATACATTAAACTGCTTCTTCATCATTTGTTCATTCTGTTCTTAGGGCCTCAATAAAAACACACTTTACATGTTCACTTGCTTTTCTCTCTCGTGTCCTCGTAAACAATGTCTCGCCATGTTCTATGTCTTTCTCTATTAAACTGCATAGGCAAAAAAAAATTTTTTTTTCTATCATAAAATGTTCTGTGCTCTCTGATAGCTGCGTTTCCTGGTAGGTATCATTTGAATAGTTAAGTCCAAACTTGACATGACAAGATACTGAAGTGTTTTTGATTTATTTACATTATGTGGTAGCCTGGTGTAAAGTAAATGGTTCTGTCGTATGTTCTTGCAGGTAAACATGCTATTGAAGAGCAGCTGTTTGATGAGACTGAAGAAGAAGAAGGAGCCCGTCCGGCTGAATCTGTCCGAGCGGCAGAGGATACAGCAAATATTCAAGAGTTTGATTCAGAGGAAGAGTCTGGTGTGTTGCCATTTGTAAAGCTTACTTGATGTGGGATAAGATTAAAAGTAGTGTTACTGCAGTTAGATTGATGATGTATAAAACTACCGACTTATTTCAGATGTGGATGACTTCATTGTGGACGAGGAAGGCAACTCTATCAGTAAGGGCAAGAAGAAAAAGAAACATAAGATTCACAGTGACGCGTGAGTTCCTTTTAATGAATTTAGTGTTGCTTCTCATTAACCCATGCCTAAGTCGCACAGATACTTCTAAGCAACTTTTTTTCTTTTCCTTCACCTATCCCTTAAGTCTGTTGGGGCACCACACAAGACCTGTCAACTGTCGTTCTCCATTCCTCTCTGGCCTTCACCTTGGTTAGAATTTGATTCAATGACATGCCTGGTCCGTTCTTTGGTGTTGTTTTCACGTTGCTTCCTCTGTCTTCCTTCTCTTCGTCCTCCTCTGTCTTCATTCTCTTCTTCCTCCTCTGTCTTCATTCTCTTCTCCCTCCTCTGTCTTCATTCTCTTCTTCCTCCTCTGTCTTCATTCTCTTCTCCCTCCTCTGTCTTCATTCTCTTCTTCCTCCTCTGTCTTCATTCTCTTCTTCCTCCTCTGTCTTCATTCTCTTCTTCCTCCTCTGTCTTCCTTCTATTCTCCCTCCTCTGTCTTCATTCTCTTCTTCCTCCTCTGTCTTCCTTCTCTTCTTCCTCCTCTGTCTTCATTCTCTTCTTCCTCCTCTGTCTTCATTCTCTTCTTCCTCCTCTGCCTTCTCTTCTTCCTCCTCTGTCTTCATTCTCTTCTCCCTCCTCTGTCTTCCTTCTCTTCTCCCTCCTCTGTCTTCCTTCTCTTCTTCATCCTCTGTCTTCCTTCTCTTCTCCCTCCTCTGTCTTCATTCTCTTCTCCCTCCTCTGTCTTCATTCTCTTCTCCCTCCTCTGTCTTCCTTTCAACCAGTATGTTATAAGTATTTTGTTGGGGCTTCAAAAACTTGAACTTTCACGCAGAGCACTACAAGAGGCTCAAGAGATTTTCGGTGTGGACTTTGACTTTGCAGACTTTGAAAAGTACGATGAAGACGAGGAAGATTTTGAAGAAGAAGACGAGGCAAGTTTTTCTTTTTGCTCCCGATACTTTTATTTCAATTCTCAGGCTCTGTAAGTTATCAGATATACCCTGTTGTGTATCTCTTGTGAATGTTTGCGCATTGAACAATCTAATGTGTGTGTGTGTTTCTCCTTACAGTATGAGGAGGACGAGGAAGGTGAAGACGGGGAGCCCAGGAAGAAGAAAGGCGGCAGAAAGAAACCAGTGAAAAAAAGTATCTTTGACGTAAGTAACGCACATAGTTTTACCTTCAAATCTTTTTGTGTGTGTTCATTAATTCTGTAGTCACTATTGTCTGATCCATCTGGCACTGGAAACTTAACCCCTCTTTCGCAGAAAAGTACTGTTGCCCCATTTCTGCGTTAAGTGGTTTAATTCTGTGTGGTAAAGGTCATCGGTTTGTCCTTTGATAATAACCTGGACAACTGTTACATCATGCATTATAGATACCAGTACAAGTACCAAAGGCATTACAACCAGCGCTTGCCCCATTGCACGATTGTTTATTTCTAATATTCACTGCTGCAGTTTAAAACAACAACAACATTAACACTGGTCAATCCGGTTTTAACTAGAGATTCAACCCTTTTTAAGATCAATGTCTGTTTTTTTTTCTACTTGAATAGAAATACAGACGAGATACCCAACAACAGAAATTAGTATTTGAGATAGTGAACTTACAAGATGAATAGACCATTTAGATTTTGATTCATTGTTGGGATTTTCATTTTCAACTCTTTTTCTCTATAAATCTTTGTACATGTTGTTTATTTGGATAATGTGTTGCATTAATGAACAACACGCTTTTATTACAGGTTTTTGAGCCCAGTGAATTAGAGAGAGGTCACTTCACTGATGCGGACAATGCCATCAGAGTGGCAGATTTCCCAGAAAGGTTTCAGGTAAATAATTCAATTAAGCTTTTTTTTTAAACAACTATTTATCTATTTCAGGTTTACTTCCAGTTCAAAGGCACCAAAATAGTGTTACACTGCCTGTGTTTGTGTGGATTGGGTTTAATGGTACATTTAAAATGTTGAATTACAAATATTTTTAGCTTCTACCATAAAGGACATTTATACAAATGAATCAAAATTTTTGCTTTTTGAGCGCAATAGTGTTTTTTTAATGTCTTTATAATTAAGTATTGATATGGTCTTGATTGTATGCACTATAGTTGTTAGTTTTTCTTTATTTTATCAGTTAAGACGTATCCCAGTCAAAGAAGCTGATGATGCTGAGCTGGAAGAGGAAGCAGAATGGATTTACAAGCAAGCTTTTGCCACACCGTGTATATCTCAACAGGTAAAAAACTTAGAACATCTTGTTACTTCTATTATTTACTCTATTGTTACTTCTATGATCTATTCTCTTGTTACTTTTATTATCTATTCTCTTGTTACTTTTATTATTTACTCAATTGTTACTTATATTATCTATTCTATTGTTACTTCTATTATCTATTCTCTTGTTACTTCTATTATTTACTCTATTGTTACTTCTATTATTTACTCTCTTGTTACTTTTATTATCTATTCTCTTGTTACTTTTATTATCTATTCTCTTGTTACTTTTATTATCTATTCTCTTGTTACTTCTATTATTTACTCTCTTGTTACTTTTATTATCTATTCTCTTGTTACTTCTATTATTTACTCTCTTGTTACTTTTATTATCTATTCTCTTGTTACTTCTATTATTTACTCTCTTGTTACTTTTATTATCTATTCTCTTGTTACTTTTATTATCTATTCTCTTGTTACTTCTATTATTTACTCTCTTGTTACTTTTATTATCTATTCTCTTGTTACTTCTATTATTTACTCTCTTGTTACTTTTATTATCTATTCTCTTGTTACTTCTATTATTTACTCTCTTGTTACTTTTATTATCTATTCTCTTGTTACTTTTATTATCTATTCTCTTGTTACTTCTATTATTTACTCTCTTGTTACTTTTATTATCTATTCTCTTGTTACTTCTATTATTTACTCTCTTGTTACTTTTATTATCTATTCTCTTGTTACTTCTATTATTTACTCTCTTGTTACTTTTATTATCTATTCTCTTGTTACTTTTATTATCTATTCTCTTGTTACTTCTATTATTTACTCTCTTGTTACTTTTATTATCTATTCTCTTGTTACTTCTATTATTTACTCTCTTGTTACTTTTATTATCTATTCTCTTGTTACTTCTATTATTTACTCTCTTGTTACTTTTATTATCTATTCTCTTGTTACTTCTATTATTTACTCTCTTGTTACTTTTATTATCTATTCTCTTGTTACTTTTATTATCTATTCTCTTGTTACTTCTATTATTTACTCTCTTGTTACTTTTATTATCTATTCTCTTGTTACTTCTATTATTTACTCTCTTGTTACTTTTATTATCTATTCTCTTGTTACTTCTATTATTTACTCTATTGTTACTTTTATTATCTATTCTCTTGTTACTTCTATTATTTACTCTATTGTTACTTTTATTATCTATTCTCTTGTTACTTCTATTATTTACTCTATTGTTACTTCTATTATCTATTCTATTTTTGAGTTCTATTCGTGTATAAATTGTGTTTCTTATGACCCTAAAAACTAGTTTTGGTTTGTAGCTGTAACATGTGATATGTCTTTGTTTCAGACATTTCTGGACATTGACCACATGGGAGCAACAAATAACTTTATTCGCAGAACTCCAAATGCCATGACGAGTAAAATTAAACAAGCCCTCGGCTTCATGAGGAACCAGCGCCAAGAAGTGAGTTCAGATCTTTTCCTTTTGTTTTTTTATTTGAGCCTTTTAAAATCAAAACTGTTTCTTGCATTGACTTGCGAATATTCAAAAGTTTAATATTTACAATTTACTTCAAATTAGTTTGTTTGAACATTATGCAGCATCATAACATGGTTTTAATGTTGTCTTATGTACATTGCTTGTTTTGTTTTTCTGCAGGTTCCTTTCATTGCTTTTTATCGTAAGGAGTATGTGGAGCCAGAGTTGAACATCAACGACTTGTGGAAAGTTTATCACTGGGATGAAAAGGTTAATTGACAAGCATTTCGTAGGATGTTTTAGGTTATAAACAAATTACTGAAAATTGTTGCACAAAAAATATGTGATATTTTAGTTCTCCTTTCAGACCTTGTACACTATAGGGCATGCCTTTACTCTCCCCAACTCAAGTCAGGTATCCATTTTGGTGGACTCAGATGTGGCCTAAAAAATCCTGAAATTCAGAATCTCAGTCCTTGGAAGTCGGGTACTTAACCACGACCAACATGCCCCTATTCTATTCTAAGGGCCCAAAAAAAAAATTGTGTGACACTGTATGTAGAGTCTTAATAATGCTGTTGATCACAACATAGTGCATCTCTGAATTCTATTTAGTTTATTACGTTGTTTTCAGTGGATGCAGCTTTGCACTAGGAGGTCCAACTTGACACGTCTGTTTGAAAAGATGAAAGAGTATCTGTATGAAAGGTACTCTGACCCTGACAAGCCGTCTGTTTTGTTCCGACCAATCAGTGATGCTGAAATAGAAAGGTCAGAGCCGTATTTGTGCATGTTAAACTTTTTTTTTTTTTCTTTTCTGCAGGTGGCTTAAACCCAATAGCACCTATTGCTGTAGGTGCTACTCTAATTTTTTTTTTAAATTCCGAGTTATCTCTCTTTGTTAAGCAATAGAGTTGTTTTTTTTTCAATCTGAAAGTAGGTGCAAGTGGGTTAAACAATCTTTGCCAAGTACCTGATAAAAATAACATCATTTTGGCAGAAGAAACAATTGAGTTAGTTTAAGCAATTACTTTGGTACAATTTAAGATTTAAAAAAAACAACTGTTTTTGATGCTACTCAGACTACATACTTAAAAAAAAATTCAACACAATTTGGGGGTTAGTACTTTGAACTGGACATTTTTCTAATGCTAGTAGTTGTTGCAGTCAGTGTGCGGCAGGATGTGAGTGTGTAGGAAATAAAAGTGGGCTAACAAAGGGAAGTGAAAGGAATTTATATACCATTACAGGCCAGTTACCATATTTTTTGCCGTATAAGACGCTCCGGCATATAAGACGCACCCAATTTTAAAGGAGGAAAATCTTGAAAAAAAAAGATTCTGAACATACCGTATTTTTCGCCGTATAAGACGCACCAACTTTTCCCCCCCAGTTTTGGAGAAGAAAAAGTGCGTCTTATACTGCGAAAAATACGGTAGTTGTTTGATTCCTTACAATTCTAGTTAGTAATTAGGAGTCTAAATGTCAACAGTTAACAATTGAAAATCCATCCTTGCATGTCATTGTGATTTATTTATCATTATAATTGTGCTATATCACCTATTAACACACTCTGACACTTCCATGGGTATCAAATTTAAACTAAAAAAGATTTTGTGAATCTCAGTTTGAAATGTTTATTGTTGAACAGTCCCTGTATATTTTATATGTCTTTTTATTTATTGAGATTATTTTAGTGAATTGTTTAATTGAAATGCTTAGTAATGATGATAACACATTGACAATGCTTAGCACATCGGCCATGTTCATACATTCTCTTCTCTCTCTTTCTCAGGGTCAAGAATGTCCAAACTCCTGAAGAGTTGCGTGATGTGTACCAGAACTTTCTGCTGTACTACGGCCATGAGATCCCCAACATGAGAAACAATGAACAGAATCGCCCCAGGGAGGAGGGAGAAGCTGAGGCTGATCCCAAACCAAAGGGCTCTGCCATGAAACAGGCTCACCGCCAGAGTGGCTATTCAGTCTGCCTTGCCGCTAAACTGGGTATGCGGTTATACATGTTGGGTTATTTTGTTCTCCAAGTGATATTGTTTTACTTGTGAGATAAAAATTAATGACCAGTATCAAAATTTGTAATAACTATGTTTATAGTTTAATTCTTTCAAACTGACCACTCATCTAAAACTGTTATTGCAGATGAAATTGCACGCCAGTTTGGCTTGAAACCCAGTGAATTTGGTGAGAACCTTCGTGATAATTACCAGCGCCACGATGTCAGCCAGTGCCCATTGGAACCACTGGAACTTGCCAAAGATTACATCTGCAGGTTAGTGAAACCCAATTAAACTATTGAATTAGTTCCCTTTGATTTGTCAAGAGTCCTTAAAGTAAAAAAAAAATAAAAAAATTTCAGATCATTCCCAGCTGCAGAAGATGTTTTGAAAGGCTGTCAACATATGGTGGCCATGCAGCTGTCCCATGATCCTCTAGTCAGAGCCAGTGTTAGGACTGCGTTCCAGGAAAGGGCCAAACTGAGAGTGGCCCCGACTAAGAAAGGAATGAAGGTATGCAGCTTTTCTTGCACTGATAAATATTTGTTTGGTTTGGAGAAGAAAAAAACACTTTAATTTGAGTCAATAGTTTTGATACTGGGTGATGTCCATGAAGACTTAGTGTTCTATTGTAAACTGTCCTTGGTATTCTGTATTTTATTTCCTGTCTCATGTCTTTGTAGTTAATTGATGAAAGTCACAACTGCTTCACTGTCAAATATCTCAGAGGGAAACCTGTGAAGGATTTGAAAGATGACCAGTTCTTGAAACTTGTGCAGGTAATTCTTGTGTTGTTAAAAGTATGTTTTGAATGGAACACTTGTCTGTAAATGCAGGTAATTGTCTTTAGAACATATATTTTGAAATGAGTTGAGTTCGTATTTAATGTTAGATTAAGCTCTAACATTTGAATATGATTACGGCTCTCACTGGTTACATTAACACTGAACTAATTTTTAGTTTTTTTCCCATTTTCCCACCCAATTTTTTTTTAATTGTTTTATTGAACTTATGAAAAAGATTTTAAGGTAACATTTTGATTTTCATAGTGACTGCAGTCATTAGGATACTTAAGACTAAGTGATACCTTAATGTGTCTTATGTCCTCCAGGCTGAAGAAGATGGTCTCTTGACCATTAGTATTAAGATGGAGGAGGATGATGACCAGTCCACTACTAGCACCAGCTACTTTGAGGAAATAAAACAGCTTTACTACAGGGTAATTGCTTCACATTAAAATCATCTGTTTATTTATAGTTTGCTTAGTACTGCCAAAAATTACAGTTAGTTTACTTGTCAAAGTTTAAAGGCAGTCTGTGTTTGTTAGATTTGAGTGTCATAATTTATACCTATGACTTACTTAGACTTAGATCCTCCACACAGAGATGTCCACAGCACCTTTCCAATAGAGATGTGTATATTATTATACCAATTTTTAAAATTTATTGTGTGTATGCCGACTATAAATGCACTAATTTTTCTGGACCTCTCGTCAGGATGAGTTCAGTCACCTTGTCCAACAGTGGAACATACAGCGCAGTGAAGCTCTCAAGAGAGCCCTGTACCAGATATTATACCCACAGATGGAGAAAGAATTAAGGACTAAGCTGATCACTGAGACTCGAGAAGGAGTGCTTAGGGTTAGACTACCTTTTTTTTTTCATTATTTAGAAATGAAAAGGAAGCCATGAGCTTTCTCCGCTATTTTATTTAGTATCAGCTGCAGGTCTGTGTGTATAATTGTAAGGCTGGTTCTTTGTTTCCATTGGTTAGGCTTGTGCTCGTAAACTTTACAATTGGCTGAAGGTAGCTCCTTACCAAATGGACCAACAACTAGAAGATGAATTTGATGAATCCAACAATGAAGATGGACTCAAAGTCTTAGGAATAGCCTTTTCAACTAGCAAGTAAGAAGGTTTTTTTTTTTTTTTTTTTTTTTTCAATTTAATTTTTCGGCTGAGTGGCACAAACCACTTGGCTACCTATCAAAGGGATTGGGTTTGAATACCAACTTGAGAGGAGTTGTGTTGGATTCCTAAAGGCAGTACAGATACCCCCTCCCACCACGTCTATAAAAGAGATTGGACCATTAGCGTACTCAGTGTGCTATATTGTGAAAGATCCACTCTACAAAAATAATTCTTTTTGAGGTGCTTTGACTGGCTTGATTAAAAAAACTGCTGCTGTTCTTTCACTTATCAACATTACCAGAGATGCCTACATGCCTATAGGGAAATGTGTATTCCCCGACCCGGAAATGTGTATTTTGAGATAGCTTACTTTGAAGTGTTTGTCTCTTCAGTGACACTCCAGCTTTTGGTGCACTCATTGACGGGGATGCCTCTGTGATGGAGTACATCAGGATGGAAAACTTGACCAAACGAAAGAATTCTTGGCGAGAGTTGGACAAGAAAGGGAAGGTAAGGCATGAAGACAATAAAAACTTTAACCCATTTACTGCTGACCTAGTTTTGAATCTCTAGTCCTATGTGTAGTTAGAATTGTCAAATCTTGGCTTCCTGTTTACGTTTTGTTTGTGTCTCTTCAGGCCAAAGACTTGGAGAAATTGAAAGAGTTTATAGCAGAGAAGAAGCCCCATGTTATAGCAGTGACTTCAGAGTCTCGGTAGGTCATCTTAACATCTTTTAATTAACTTTTCTGTCCGGTGTTGTTCTCTATCGAGGCCAAAAAAAAAAATCCACTGGTGTAAAAGAGTTTGAAATGGGGGAGGGGGGGGGGGTGACTAAGATGCTTAAAGGGCAGAATGTTAATCCCCATCTCATAATACTAAAGAAATATGTGTTGGTTGTTGATCCCTTGAGTGTGGATGATGCTATGGCAGTCTACTAAAGAAATATGTGTTGGTTGTTGATCCCTTGAGTGTGGATGATGCTATGGCAGTCTACTAAAGAAATATGTGTTGGTTGTTGATCCCTTGAGTGTGGATGATGCTATGGCAGTCTACTAAAGAAATACATGTTGGTTGTTGATCCCTTGAGTGTGGATGATGCTATGGCAGTCTACTAAAGAAATATGTGTTGGTTGTTGATCCCTTGAGTGTGGATGATGCTATGGCAGTCTACTAAAGAAATATGTGTTGGTTGTTGATCCCTTGAGTGTGGATGATGCTATGGCAGTCTACTAAAGAAATATGTGTTGGTTGTTGATCCCTTGAGTGTGGATGATGCTATGGCAGTCTACTAAAGAAATATGTGTTGGTTGTTGATCCCTTGAGTGTGGATGATGCTATGGCAGTCTACTAAAGAAATATGTGTTGGTTGTTGATCCCTTGAGTGTGGATGGTGCTATGGCAGTCTACTAAAGAAATATGTGTTGGTTGTTGATCCCTTGAGTGTGGGTGATGCTATGGCAGTCTACTAAAGAAATATGTGTTGGTTGTTGATCCCTTGAGTGTGGATGATGCTATGGCAGTCTACTAAAGAAATATGTGTTGGTTGTTGATCCCTTGAGTGTGGATGATGCTATGGCAGTCTACTAAAGAAATATGTGTTGGTTGTTGATCCCTTGAGTGTGGATGATGCTATGGCAGTCTGGTGTTTTTGTTGTTAGATTGTTATCGTCTCTTGTTTACTTCTGAACGCATTGGCTTATTGAACTTGTTTTCATGCAGCCAAGCTTTAATGATCATAGATGACATCAAGGCCATTCTGTCTGAACTAGAGATGGAGCACCAGATGCCCGCTATCAATGTTGAGCTGGTTGACAATGAGCTGGCCATGATCTTTGAGAACACCAAGAGGGCGGAGGTAAAGGCTTCATTCTCTTTGTTTCACTGACATGGGAAAGTTGTGGAATGTACAATTGAATTGTTGAATTCTGTTCTATTGATTTTTCTTGTTTTGAACAAATCTATAGAACGAGTTCCGAGAATACCCAGCTCCACTCAGGCATGCTATCTCTATTGCACGTCGACTTCAGGACCCACTCTTGGAATTTGCTCAGCTGTGTAATCCAGATGAGGACATCCTGTGTCTGAAATATCACCCACTTCAGGTTAGTCATTGTTAGCAGACTAGATTTATTTATGAGTTTCAAGGTAAGCTTATGGATTTAGCCTTTTAGCTTATTTTTTATTTAAACATATTAATTATATGTGTCAGTGTAGAAAAAATGCCCTGAATCCCTGTCTGTTCAGATCGCAACGATCAGTGGATGCGGTTGAGGAGGTCAGGCCAAGCAATCATTGTGCAGTGTAGGGCCGAACACTGCTATTGGGGCATATTTGGCCCGGTTCTGTCCGAACTATGAACTCGTTGACATCACCTTGAGAGAGCGTCGAAACAGTGTCGCATATGCACGAGTGTCCCTAGCTCCAGGAGCTAAGGGGGGACTTGTCTGAACAGTTACTCAACTTGTAAGGAGGCTATTAGGCATTGTGCCGTATGGCCTAGTTTCTTGCCAGAGCACTACAGGAGAATTAGTCCTTCCTGCTCTGTTTGCCAATCGGAGTTCATCTCAGGTTTCAATTTTTTAAAATTGTTATCAACAGGACACTGTACCCAAAGAAGAGTTGCTAGAAGCCCTGTATCTGGAATTTGTGAATCGTGTGAATGAAGTAGGTGTGGATATCAACCAGGTACTCAACTTCCCCTACACAGCCCCTCTCCTGCAGTTTGTCTGTGGCCTGGGGCCAAGGAAATCATCCCAGATTATCAAGGTCAGTCGCAGTCTTTGTTTACATTGAAGTCTAAATAGTCTTGTGGAGTCTGAGTAACTTATTTTTTTAATGGTGTCATTTCTGTAGTTAAAACTTTGTAAAAATAAAACTGTTTGTTTTACAGAGTATTCATAGATTTAATTAGTTTTCATTTCACCTGTATTCATTTTTTTAATGAATCTGGAAAGAAAATTATGAATGTGAATTCAGGGGATTTCTATGTTATAAATATTTATATCAGTGGCAGTAAAAGGGTTAATTTCTTTCAAAGTATTGCTCTATAAATGGTCTTGCATTCATCTTGAAGTAAGTCATTGTCATGTAATGGAAGTGGATTCTGTTCTACAGATGTTGAAACAGAACAACAGTCGGCTGGAGAACAGAACTCAGCTTGTCTCTATCTGTGACATGGGACCCAAAGTCTTCATCAATTGTGCTGGCTTCATCATGATAGACACAAACCAGCTTGGGGACACGTATGTACACAAGGATATTTTCTCATATCTAAAATCTTTAATAAGCTTATGTCTGCATGTAAATTCTTGATTATAACTGACTATGTTAAAACATAGAATTGACTTTGTAATTCTACTTTTGTCTATGTTCAATAGCTGAACTTTTATCTGTGTTTAAACCCAGACAATACTAAATATACAGGCTTCCTGTTTTACATAATTTTACATACTTTTCTTTCTTGTTGATGACAAAAGTAAATGTATTTGATAGGAAGAATGCCTCATTTGGTTCAGCGTCAATAACATTAAAGTAGAACATGCCACATCCAACACTATGGCACCCCTGTAATTATGCAGTGGGTACCGAGTCACATAGGTGTGACTGACAACACAATTGCAGACTCTCTGGCCCACCAGGGAGGGCAAATTCCACCCACTGATGAGGCTGTAAGCTTTCATCAAGCCCTGGCTATAATACAAAAAACAGAAATGGAAAAGTGGTTTGAGTGCTGGGACAAGTCCCAAAAAGCCTGTGGAGTCTGGGAGCGCATGAGGCGCCCTGACCACACTTCCCCATGGTGGAGGCTGTCTAGGCCTGAGCAAGCTATTATAGCACAGTGCAGGACAGGCCACTGTCCTGTTGGCTCATATTTCTCACGGCTATGGCCAAATTTTGATTCACGGTGCCCCCGCTGCGGGGAAGAAGAGGAAACCGTGCCTCATATTCTGTTTGACTGCCCCAGACTTGCTGATCTCTGTCTCGACAGGTCTGGGAAACCCAAAATTCTCGACCTGTATGGCGACATTTATGCACTACACAAGACAGCAGGGTTTCTGTCCAGGGCTTTTGCAAGAGAGGATTTGAGCCTCTCAAGCCCTCACTCTAATGGAGTTTGATGATGATGATGATGACATCCTTTGAAGTTGAAACCATTTACAAAATATTGTCACTTGTGTGATATCTAGCTAGGTTTTATTTTTTAACTTAAATTTGTGTTCTTTCTCAGATCTGATGTTTATGTGGATGTTCTGGATGGGTCACGTGTCCACCCCGAGGCATATGAGTGGGCCCGTAAGATGGCGGTTGATGCCTTGGAATATGATGACACTGCAGAGGATGCCAACCCAGCTTCTGCCCTGGAAGAAATTCTGGAGAGTCCAGAGAGGCTGAAGGACTTGGATTTAGATGCCTTCGCTGAGGAGTTAGAGAGACAGGTAAATATGCAGAATAGTGGGTTTGGAAACTAATTCAACATACAAATGGATAGATAGTTGATCAAACACAAGGTTGTAGGCTTGTAACTCCACACAAGCTAGTCCAATAAACCTTTGTTAAGTAGCAACTCCAGACAGCTAGACCAACTAAACCTTTGTTAAGTTGTAGATATAATAGTAATATCCTAAGCAAATCAAACAAATCACAACCCACGTTAAAACTACGTCGTTCTTTCACTCACCTCCAGCTTGTCCTGCTACTTCATCTTTCACTCACCCTATTTCTAATCTCAACTGCCATGGACTTATTTGTGGTTACATCAGAATCTATTCAACCAACACAGCCTAATTATCAACCCTACTTTTACTCATGGTTACATCAGAATCTATTCAACCAACACAGCCTAATTATCAACCCTACTTTTACTCATGGTTACATCAGAATCTATTCAACCAACACAGCCTAATTATCAACCCTACTTTTACTCATGGTTACATCAGAATCTATTCAACCAACACAGCCTAATTATCAACCCTACTTTTACTCATGGTTACATCAGAATCTATTCAACCAACACAGCCTAATTATCAACCCTACTTTTACTCATGGTTACATCAGAATCTATTCAACCAACACAGCCTAATTATCAACCCTACTTTTACTCATGGTTACATCAGAATCTATTCAACCAACACAGCCTAATTATCAACCCTACTTTTACTCATGGTTACATCAGAATCTATTCAACCAACACAGCCTAATTATCAACCCTACTTTTACTCATGGTTACATCAGAATCTATTCAACCAACACAGCCTAATTATCAACCCTACTTTTACTCATGGTTACATCAGAATCTATTCAACCAACACAGCCTAATTATCAACCCTACTTTTACTCATGGTTACATCAGAATCTATTCAACCAACACAGCCTAATTATCAACCCTACTTTTACTCATGGTTACATCAGAATCTATTCAACCAACACAGCCTAATTATCAACCCTACTTTTACTCATGGTTACATCAGAATCTATTCAACCAACACAGCCTAATTATCAACCCTACTTTTACTCATGGTTACATCAGAATCTATTCAACCAACACAGCCTAATTATCAACCCTACTTTTACTCATGGTTACATCAGAATCTATTCAACCAACACAGCCTAATTATCAACCCTACTTTTACTCATGGTTACATCAGAATCTATTCAACCAACACAGCCTAATTATCAACCCTACTTTTACTCATGGTTACATCAGAATCTATTCAACCAACACAGCCTAATTATCAACCCTACTTTTACTCATGGTTACATCAGAATCTATTCAACCAACACAGCCTAATTATCAACCCTACTTTTACTCATGGTTACATCAGAATCTATTCAACCAACACAGCCTAATTATCAACCCTACTTTTACTCATGGTTACATCAGAATCTATTCAACCAACACAGCCTAATTATCAACCCTACTTTTACTCATGGTTACATCAGAATCTATTCAACCAACACAGCCTAATTATCAACCCTACTTTTACTCATGGTTACATCAGAATCTATTCAACCAACACAGCCTAATTATCAACCCTACTTTTACTCATGGTTACATCAGAATCTATTCAACCAACACAGCCTAATTATCAACCCTACTTTTACTCATGGTTACATCAGAATCTATTCAACCAACACAGCCTAATTATCAACCCTACTTTTACTCATGGTTACATCAGAATCTATTCAACCAACACAGCCTAATTATCAACCCTACTTTTACTCATGGTTACATCAGAATCTATTCAACCAACACAGCCTAATTATCAACCCTACTTTTACTCATGGTTACATCAGAATCTATTCAACCAACACAGCCTAATTATCAACCCTACTTTTACTCATGGTTACATCAGAATCTATTCAACCAACACAGCCTAATTATCAACCCTACTTTTACTCATGGTTACATCAGAATCTACACACACACACACCATAACAATATTCCTGCATATTGTAATTTGTTGAAGTCCCCAAGTAAAGTGATAGTCCAGTTTGTAATTTTCCATTGTGTTGCTAGGGCTACGGAGACAAGCATATCACATTGTATGACATTCGAGCCGAACTGAACCAGAGGTACAAAGATTTGAGGACACCTTACAGATCTCCTTCACTGGAAGAAAGGTTTAACATGCTGACTAAAGAAACACCAGAGACTTTCTATGTTGGTAAGAAATTGTGATTAGTGATTGATGTTGCTTCTGTTGAAGTATAGATTTCTCATGTGTCAGACAGGTTTTGCTTCTTATCTAGTGGTACACAATGTTAGTTGATGTTTTTGTTTATTTAGCAATTGGTTTTAAATGTCAACCACATTCTGTAGAATTGTTTTTTAAATTTGCTGTTGTGTAGCATAACTTTTCATGCTTATAGCATGCTCAATGCACTTTGGTCCTATCTCTTTTGTGGACCAGTGGGGGGGGGGGGGAGGGAGTATCTGGGAAATGGTTTCTGTGCTGACTTTAGACACTCAGCAAACATAACTGCTCTAGTCTGGATTTGAATCCAGGCCTTCTTGATAGGAAGCCAAGTGGTTCAAGTGGTTTTTGCCCCAAATCCCACCGTTAAATAATATTTTAAAAAAATGCTCTCTTTTTGGACATGTGGGGGAGGGTGAATCTGAGAGAAGGTGTCCTTATGGCGCAAATATAACTCAGCCCCATATGGGATTTGAACTCCAGTCCCTTTGATAGGTAGACATTTGGTTGTTACCACTCTGCCACTTGTCAACCTTCTCTAGACTGATTGCTATTTCTAAAATTGTTTTAATTGTTAACCTTTGTGCATGAAGTCCAATGATGTCACTATTGAACACTTTGTTTGCAGGTAAACTTGTTCAGGTCCAGGTCACTGGCATTGCCCATAAACGTCCACAAGGGGAACAACTGGACCAAGCTAACCCAGTCAGAGATGATGAGTCTGGTTTGTGGCAGTGTCCATTCTGTCACTCCACCCAGTTCCCTGAACTCAGTGATGTAAGTCTTGGGAGTCTTTACTTTGTAACATAGTCCACTAAATTAATTTGTAACACAGTCCACTAAATTAATTTGTAACATAGTCCACTAAATTAGTTTGTAACATAGTCCACTAAATTAATTTGTAACATAGTCCACTAAATTAGTTTGTAACATAGTCCACTAAATTAATTTGTAACATAGTCCACTAAATTGATTTGTAACATATCAACTAAATTAATTTGTAACATATCCACTAAATTTTTGTAACATAGTCAACTAAATTACTTGGTAACAGTCCCACTAAATTGCTTTGTTACGTGGTCCAATAAATTACTTTGTACTGTGAATTGCTTTGTCACGTAGCCCACTAAACGCCTACTTAATTACTGTGTAATAGTCTTCAAAATTACTTCAACTCAAATGTCATTACAATTCACTTTTTCACTATTTCACTTTTTCGTTAATGACCACTGAACTGCCGAGCTTTAATTCTAAATTTAACTGCAGAAACATTAGTGGCTTTAGACCTTTAGATTCTGTTTCTCTTCAATTTCTTAACATCTAAAGAAAAAACACATTCATTTACTATGTAATAGTTTAAACATTGACAGAAGCCAGTATTTGAATTCTTGAAAAAGGTTTAAGTCTAGTCCATCACGTCCTGGACAATTTGTCTGGGAAAGCAAGGATAGTCATTGAATATATTGCTGGTCAAGTCAATTGAAGACCAAGTCAATAAAGAAATGTTACATTACACAACTTACAATGAACTATTGTTTCTCAATGGGAACTTACTTTTTCCTTAAGGCACCAAGATTTTTGACATTAGATTTGTTCATTGCTTTAACTGAAGTTAACGCTGGTCTGTTTGTAGGTATGGAGTCACTTTGATGGTGGCAACTGTCCTGGAGCTGCTGTGGGGGTCAAGTGTCGTTTGGACAGCGGGGTGACTGGCTTCATCCACACCAAAAATATCAGTGACAGCATGGTTCGTGACCCGGAGGAGAGAGTCCAGATTGGAATGACTGTCCACTGTCGCATTACTAAGATAGATATTGAGAGGTTTCAAGTGGAGCTAACCAGCAAGTCCTCAGATCTAGCAGACAAGGATGGCATCTGGAGGTGAGGAGGACTTCTTTGCTTTTTTCTCTTCGGAAGATATTGGGGGATGACCTTAAAAGCTGATTTGGGACTTTAAGTATAGTACAGATTCAGGTTAAACTTATTGTCATCTGTAGGGTATAGACTTAATCTAGACTTATCTATATGAAATAATTTTAATTAATAGTTTTAATTTCCATTTGTTACACAAGTTGTACACCAAGTTGCATTGAATGTTATCAGTTCAGATTTTTTTCGCTATAAAGTTTGTTCTCACTACTCTATAAGTTGTGTCTGATTTCATTTGTTAGGCCCCAGAAAGATGTTTACTATGATTATGACACAGAGAAAGCAAATATTGACAAAGAACAAGAAAAAAAGAAACTCCAAGCAAGACAGAGTGAGTACAGCAAACAAAATAATGGGGTAGAAATGTCTTTATCTGCCCAGGATGGGCATTAAGTTGTTTGGGTGATCTATTGGTTCATAAGTACATCTTTAAAGCTGTTTTCTGTTAAGGGATTCCCTTAATGACTTTTACGATGTAAATTATTGGTTTAACAATAGAATTTTTTTAAAGACATTTTTTATTATGCATAAAAACGTTGTGACTAATTTGTATAAAAAAACATGTTTGTTTCCTAGCGTACATCAAGAGAGTCATTGCTCATCCGTTTTTTCAAAATGTCAGTTACAAAGAATGTGAGAAACTTCTGGCCAACATGGACCAGGGTGATGTCATCATTAGACCAAGCAGCAAGGTAAATCTGTCTTCTGGTTTAGGATACATTTCAGTTGTTTGACTTTGATTAGCCAATTGAACAGTGACTTTGATTAGACTTTGATTAGCTAGCTGAACAGGCACTTTGATTAGCTAGCTTTAACAGTCACTTGTACACTCAAACAAAATCTAGGACTGACAATTTGAATGCTGATATGACTCTCTGCAAACACTGCACAAAATGATAAAGCTAACCTAAGAACTTGACAACTTTCTGCATCCAAATAACTTGAGACTTTAAATGAGGGTAATAAATAAAAGCATCAAATATATAACATTTGGCGTCCCTAAACATCTGACTGCATCTTCCACTGGAATCTCTTTCTTCTCTTAAACTCAGCTGTCCTCCACTGTACTGGACTGACTTAACTCAGACACACTCTTTGTCTCTGGTCCCTCAAAGTCTTCTAGAAAAATCACAGTCCCTTTTAGATCATCCCATGACCATATCATGGTGAGTCCACTCAAAGTACACCACCCTGTGTAACACACATGGCTTCCCTGATCTGTGTGAAACATGTCAGCTGACTACACATATGGCTCCCCCTGACCTGTGACACTATTTCAGTTACAACAATCTATATGTTGATATGCTTTGAAGTTATGATAGACATGACTTAGTACTATAGAAGATATGACTTGAACCAGTGGTAGATATGTTGGCAGACGTGAATATATGAGCGTAACTTTGACTTGATATGTTGTTAGAATGTCAGGAATTAGGAACTGAGCTATTGTCTCATTGTGGCAACAAGTCTATTAAGACAAGAACTAAACTGAATCATTGTGGCAACAAGTCTATTAAGACAAGAACTAAACTGAATCATTGTGGCAACAAGTCTATTAAGACAAGAACTAAACTGAATCATTGTGGCAACAAGTCTATTAAGACAAGAACTAAACTGAATCATTGTGGCAACAAGTCTATTAAGACGAGGACTAAACTGAATCATTGTGGCAACAAGTCTATTAAGACGAGGACTAAACTGAATCAGGGCTGATGACTGGGGGGGGGGGGGGGGGGGAACATGTATATGTTCTAGTCATTGAAGCATATAGCTTCTGTTCCTTTTTTTTGTTGTTGTTTACTACGGAATGTTTTTGTTTCTCATTGAGTCTACATAATCATAACACAGTTCCTATTCAGATCAAAAAAGCAGAGTTAGTCTTAGGTTTTCCAAAGCACAGTTAGTCTTAGGTTTTCCTAACAATACAAAATGTTTCAATATGAACTGACTATGTCCAGGGTTCTGATCACTTGACTGCCACCTGGAAATTGTGTGATGGCATCCTACAACACATAGACATCAGAGAAGAAGGCAAAGAGAATGCTTTTAGTTTGGGCAAATCTTTGTGGATCAATGGAGAGGTCAGGTTTTTTTTTTCATCATGATTGGTTGTTTTGTTTTTAAGGGATATCATGGGTTTCTTTTGATACATGCCAAAAGCCTAATAACAAAGTTCACCATCTAGTATGTTTCGCTTTAATGTCTGTGTTTAGTGTATTTGTGTTTAATGTATTTGTGTTTAATGTATTTGTATTTAGTGTATTTGTGTTTAATGTATTTGTGTTTAATGTATTTGTATTTAGTGTATTTGTGTTTAATGTATTTGTGTTTAATGTATTTGTATTTAGTGTATTTGTGTTTAATGTATTTGTGTTTAATGTATTTGTATTTAGTGTATTTGTGTTTAATGTATTTGTGTTTAATGTATTTGTGTTTAGTGTATTTGTGTTTAGTGTATTTGTGTTTAGTTTATTTGTGTTTAGTGTATTTGTGTTTTTTATTTTTAAAATCTACATGACTTATGTTTTCTTTCCAATGGTGCAGGAGTTTGAAGACCTGGATGAAATTGTGGCCCGCTACATCCAACCTATAGCGGCCAATGTACGAGACATGATGGCCTTCAGATATTACAGAGAGGCCGAAGGAGGCAAGAGGGAGATCCTGGACAAGATTTTAACAGAGGAGAAGAAGAAAGCAGCATTCAAGTGAGTTGGGGAAACTTTTGGTTCCAACTTTGCCAAGTCATTAGAATGGTCATGATACTGTTATACTATCTCTCTCTTAGCTTTGCACAGATTATATCTTGGAAGAAAAAAAATGCTAAGTAATTTAATTATTTTATAACCATATACAGCATCAGTTATTAGAAAAACTCCAAAGCTACAAAGTTGAGATTGGAAAAGGTTAAAACAAAAGGATATGGGTTAAAGTTTCTTAGTGGATGCTCATAGAAGTGCATGATGGGACTTGTGGGGGAAAAATATCATTGACCACAGAAAATATCCCGCCCACCCCTTCTAACTAATCTTTTGACCTTAGCTACAACTGACCATGGTCTTTAGTGTCTTAGATTCCTTCAGTTCAAAATAAAATTGGTTTTTCTATATTCCCAGAATTCCTTACTTGCTGAGTGCCTCCAAGCAGTACCCTGGTAAGTTTCTGCTGTCCTACATGCCACGCAATGTGGCACGTCATGAGTATGTGTCTGTCACTCCTGACGGCATCAAGTACAGGAACCAGATATTCAAAAGTGTCAATTCTCTGATCAGGTGGTTTAAGGAACATTTCAGGGACCCAATACCAGGTGAGTTCAGCGTTAGTTTAGCTTAGCTTCACATGTGCTGGCTTATCCCCCCTTTCCCCTTTTCAAAAACATTTTCAATGAAATTCAAACACGATTGATACTTGCATTATTTGAATACAAGTGAAAAGTAATGTAACTACCGTCCTCACCAAGACTTTGTACCACCTGTAATAAAAAATAAAGGAACACTGAAGAGTAACCTAAAACAAGGCTTTATTAAACTAGAACGACACATGATCTGATGTAAGAGACTTGGACAGTAGCATACTAAATCATTGTTGTGAACACATTCTCACAAACATAAACAAATAGTAACTATTTCACCACACCCCCAACTTAAGCTATGCCATCAATAGTCTGGGTCTAGTGCTAAATTCTCATGACCAGTGTCTAGATCTGTTCAGATTGATTGAAACGATTGTGAACTTTTGTATGTTTGTTTCAGGGACACCCTCCAGTCGAACTCCAGCTATGTCTACCTACACCACACCTGGGGCACATCAAAGTGAGTTTCAGTTATAGTGCTTGAATGTATGGCCTCACAGCTTGAGTTATAATAAAAGGTTGAGCTAGCTAGTATATCTGTCAACAAAATCACCAATTTAAACTGTCTGTAATTTAGATATAACCATATATATTTAGATATATAATACTATAGCTTTTATATAGCGCTACTTTCATGCTTATGGCATGCTCAGAGAGCTTTTGGTCCAATCTCATTTGTGGAGTTGGGGGGGGGGGGGGGGTATCTAGGAGTTGGTTTTCCGTGCTGCCTTTAGGTGCTCAGTAAACACAACTCTGCCTGAGTCGGGTGTCAAACCTCGAGCCCCCTTCTAGGTAGCCAAGCCAAGTTCAAGCGCACTTGGCCTCTCGACCACCCTTCCTTTTAGATGTGAATTTATTGTATGCTAGACAAAAGTAGGATTCTTTGAAGCTCTCTGGCACAGTTTTTACCAAGTCCCTTGAGTGGAAAAAAATATCTGAAGCTCTCTGGCACAATTTTTACCAAGTCCCTTGAGTGGAAAAAATGTCGGAAGCTCTTCCTGACTAAAAAATTAACTTGACTATAGAACTGGACTCTAATGTGGACTTGAGTAGTGTCATGGTTATTGCAGTCAGAGCACAATGGAAATTAATGTTAGAACACAGGGTGCAGGTTTGTAGTGTTTGAATGTCCAGCCCCAGTTTAAAATCTTTGTATGTTGGTTTTCAATTTATGTATTCCTTTTTTAATAGAGAGCGTTACATGTTAAGAATACTGCTTTCACAGGGCTGAAGAGTGTATGTGTGTTTCTTTGGTTACAATGAGGAAAGAGAGCGATTGTTTTTTTTTTAGTGGTGAAGAATGTTGAAACCAAATGAGCTGACTGTCATCATTCATGTTAGTTCAAAAGACGGATTTGATATATGAAAGAAGTTTCACAGATCCAAGAGAGTAAAGACGTGCATTTGGAATGAGTTGGGTTTTTGTTTAAACATCATTCCAACTCATTACTATTAGATCTACAGCTCTTCTCGTGGAATCTGTGAATATTGCGAGTAAAAGTTGTATTGAGAGTTTTGTTCACACAAAGAATTATTGTGAATATTGTGAGTAAAAGTTGTATTGAGAGTTTTGTTCACACAAAGAATTATTGTGAATATTGTGAGTAAAAGTTGTATTGAGAGTTTTGTTCACACAAAGAATTATTGTGAATATTGTGAGTAAAAGTTGTATTGAGAGTTTTGTTCACACAAAAAAAATTTTGTTCAAGTTATTTAAAGATTATTTCACTAAAAATATAGTACACCTACATCGCTACTAGCTGTCTGGAGCTGCAAACCAACGACCCCTTGTAAATAATTGGAGAGAGAAATCAGTGAGAACTCTTCTTTGCTGACCTAGATACATTTCAATCACCTGTGCATTGGTTTAATATTATTTACTGCTAGTTAAAGCTCTGCTTGTGAGTGCGTTTCATGTGGGAATGTTATTCTTATTTGCATCTATATTGTTATTGTTATAGTAGTTACGCTGAGGTTGTCAGTTGTAGTCAAATTGAATTTCCATTTGATAGGACCAACAACAATTATCTTATTTTATCTTAATGATTTTTTTTTTAAAGCGTTTGTTTATGCTCTTTATTTCAGCCCCAGGTAGGACACCTGTCGGTCGGACACCTGTCAGTGTGTATGGCCACCGTATTGCTACACCACACGGCACAACTCCACGTTCTGTTCCCACTATAACACCCCAAAGAGGACTTGGAGGCTATGGCGGATTCCAGGTAATTCCGTTTAAAAAAAGTAGACCCCTATTCCCTAGCCCCAGTGCATGCTCTTATGGTGCTAGGAAAGAAGTTTCTGTGTATTTAACCCAGTATTAGCAGTAGACAGATGGGAACAGGTCTAAAGATCATTTACATTTTCATTTTCTGTATTTTCAATATTAATTTTGTCCAGTATATGACGAATCTAAGTTGTAAGGTGTCAATGATATCAATAAGAAAAAAAAACAACTCTTTTATAAATTTGTTGAAATTAAAGAAAAAATGATCTTGGGGCTCAGTTCTGAACAGAAGATTCCATCTAAGATTAATAAACAATTACTATAGAAAGATAATTGTTTCACATGTGGCGTCCAGCAAACAGTTTATTCCGTCCTTTTGAATAGGAAATTGGACCTAATTTGTTTTATTTGTACTATTCAGGAATTGTTTCATTTGTGGTGTCCAGTGTTTGAATATGTCCGATAATTATAATTGAAGGCATTTAGTGTAAGAAGGTGGTCAGGTTTGTATGAAAATTGAGTTTCAAATTTAATCACCAGGATGGTCTGTGGACCTTCTGGCAAGACGTTCTCCTGTGTTTGAAGTGTACACATGTGTACATAGTGCCATTGAAAAGATGTACAGGTGGGCTATGTCCACTTAATGCAGTAACTGCAAGGACATGACCACCTTGTAGCACTGAATGGTGTTAACAAAAGGAACGCAATTGACCTGTCATACCACTGCATTGGTTTGAGCCTTATCACGTTACATTAGTTTAGCTCAAAATTCATATACACAATAATCATAAGTATATTATCTCTGTCAATCTAAGAAAGGGGAGGATTATGGGCACGACTTGGCCTAAATTGTGCAGATGTGCCCAAAACTCAAACTCTTAAGAAGGGGTCTAGTCCAATCTCTTTCAAAAAATGAATACCCTTCTTCTTATGTTGACAGAAAAGTAAGTTATAGAGAATCGCCCCTGATCCCTAAGATAGCCCAGTGGAACTGATACAATTGATAATCAAGACTGGAAACACTTAATTTAAGTTCATAGCCCACAAGAACCAAATATCTTGAGGAACAAAAAAAACTTTTTTTTTGGCCATTTTTCTCAAATTGACAACAAAAAAAAAGTGACTTTACCACTTTCTTGATTTATGTCCTTCACTTGTGGCCTATTTTATGTTAAGCAATCTATCTGTTTTATGTTATATTCAGCAGTTGATTTGTTTCCTTTGTTCTATTTAGCAGTGTATTTCATGCCATGGCCATAAATTAATTTCTTTCCTTTTTGTCTTGTTCAGCCGGCTGTTACTCCAGTGATGACACCTATGTTTACCCCCTCCTCCTCTTACCAAGGACCACACATGACCACGCCTAGAAGTGGAGCCACACCGTCCTACCAGCCAACTCCTCGTCCGGCAGTGGGACCAGGAGCACCATGGCCTGGTGTCACTCCACGAACACCAGCTGCCAGAACACCTCGTCAGGTCACCCAGACTCCCACATCCTACAGCACACCCAGACAGAATGAGCGATCAGCTGGGTCCAGCAGTGACATGGACTGGGCGAGGGCGGCAGAAATGTGGGCCAACAGAAAGAAAACAGCCAAATCCCCTCGGCCATCACCCAAACAAAGTCCAGCTCGTAGGGCGATGGGCTCTCCGTTTGGGGGCGGCATGTCTCCCCAAGGGGATGGAACACCATTAGTTGATGAAAGGTAGCAACTATGTCTGCGTTGAAATATCCTGGAGTTGTTTTGATCTGTGAAGGACTTGTACTTACATGTCTTGGTTTATTTCTTTCCAATGTTCATGAGGGAGTGTAGCCACATACAAGTTTTTTTTAAACAGCTAACTATTGATGTGTGATTGGCTCTTGCGGTGTGACCAGTGAAGCTGCTCTGTTCTGTCTTTGGTCAGAAAAATTGTGTTGCCATGGTGACTATGTCCTGTCTTCATGTCGACTCGATCCTGACTGCTGTGTGAAGCATTCACATGTTGCCATGGCAACAAGACTCGGTGCACAAAGTGTTAACTCAAAATGACCCCAGCAATAAGGAATGGTGTCCACCTCTCCCATCATATGGTCAACGTTCCTTCACCTGACAAGGTGATATAAGTTGTTTTTTTTTTAATATGTAAGTATTAAACAAATATTTCAAAAATGCAGCTTTAGGTCTAGTGTGTGTTGTACTCTGCTCAAAGCTGCACACAAGACATTGATAGATTCTCTTTAGGTTTATCCAAATGTTTCTAGTTAATGATTTGCTTTTAACATTATATATATGCCATGTTCTTTAATTTTTGTACATTTGATTGTTTTGAAGGAGGCACAGTTTAACACTAGATAGCTTCCTGAGTCTTTGCAATGAAATTGTCAGAATTTAAAACATTTTTTCAAAAATGAATGCTTGTGTTGTAGCTCTATCACTGGAGGTACAGAAATAAAAGATTTCATTCAATAGTTGCATTGTGTTATTTACTTAGGCATTCCTTTGCCATTTAGAGTAATAGGCTGCAAACTGGTCTGTAGAAATTGGTCTGCACTCTCTTCCCAGTTGGTCCAAAGTTGTCATCAGGAGTAGGCTGGCTTGACAAGTTGGATTATCTCATCGCTGAGTAAGGTTTAGGGCTGGGCATGGGGCTTGCGGCTTTATGTAACGCCTTACCTGATACTGAAGTGGCAATCATTGAACATTTGGTATGTCACATATGAAACTATGAACTTTACTAGCGCGCATTCTTCGACCAAAGATCTGAATCAGCACAAAGATAGTTCAAAGGATGGGGTGAAACTGTTTCATGTTGAAATCGTTCTCCTGTCATAAAGTAGACTCAAACAAGTGAAAGGGCTCTTTTTAATGAGGAGACAAAAAAATAAACTCAACTGGCAGCAATGAAATAGCATTTATTTATATAGTCAAGTGCACACCACAAATGAACCAAAACAAATCTACAAGTTCAGATAATTCTCAGCATGGATATCTTCACATTATCAATGACATCACAGAGATCTGTCTGCACATCTAGTGTGTGTGTGACAAAATACGTTTTATTTACAGTTGACACATCTCTCTTTAGTTACAGATTTAAAAAAGAAAAAATTGAAAATCAAATTTAAAAAATCTGAATACAATTTAAAAAAAAAAATCTTTTGTTGATTGTACACATGCCATTGAACAGGAAAATATTAGATTTAGCTTGGAGTCATACATATGAAAACAGCTTAGTAGGTCATAATGGACTGAGGATGGTGCCAGAGATACAGAGTGGATGGGAGACAGACTTTTTACCTGGCATGTTCTCCAATGGTCTCAGACATCTTACAGTGATACATCAGCTTGGTTTAAAATGAAAATCTAGGTTTCTAAATGCAACATCAAGGAAAGAGTGCAGCCTTCTAGTCAGCACAGGAAAAATATTCAAGTTTGAATTAGAGTGGCAAGAAGACAACTTGGTCCTGCTAAGTAAGAGCCTGGACAAACACTGGGTAGCTGCTGTCACTAGTCAACTGCAGCCACAAAGCAAAGATAAAGATGTATCATGTATGGGATTCATGTTTGGCCATGGAATGTACACACAAAGATGGAGGGATGTTACACATAAAAACAAAAGTAACACTTAACTAATCAGTAGAAACACTGCAATCATCCTTATTTGTCAGAATCAAAGACATTGCCATAACTGTGAAAAGACTTACCAAGCTTACAGTGACAGATTGTATTTAGAATACTTAGACATGGAGGGCATAAACAAGCTAGTCATTTTAGGAAGACTAGTCAGTAAACCAAGATTTAAGTGAGAATAAACCTAGACTTGGGTGAATGAGCACAACAGCAGATAAGAGCTGGGAGACTTGAAACAGAAGAAAATAAATAAATAATCTCCTAGGCACTTCAATCTAATTGTCAAATTAGAACATAAGAAAATGTTTTGCTATAAAACTGGTTTGCAACATAGATTATATTACAAAGTTTACTTTCAATCTTACAAAATTGACTTGATCACACTACTTTAGGATTACAAGCACAGCAGATGTCAGAAAGAGTAGCTTCCCTTGGCTGGGGTAGGAACAGTTTTAATTAAGCACAGTGTTGATATATGCAAACAGTTATTTTTTAAAAAAGGTCATTATGAAAAGCAAATAGAACACAAAAACATGATCAACAATTTGATAGAACATGATCAACAATTTGATAGAACATGATCAACAATTTGATAGAACATGTTCAATAATGCAGAGATGGATAAATGAAGCTTCTACATAGAAAAAAAAATGAAAAGTATTTTAAACTGTTGTATCCAATATTTTGAAATAGTGTTTACATCTTGAGGATTATATAAACAGAGATGAATATACACAGACATATTTATATTTGTAATATACTTATCTATACAGATATGAACATATGTAATGGCTCATGGCCTTTCATATAATAGATACCTATGTATGTACATTCATTCTAATTAATTACAGCGCTATGATATCACATACACACAAACACAGACATCATCTCAAACATAGAAGATACTCTTTCAAGCCCAACAACAGTGTACATTACATGGCAGATTATTTTGATGAAACCAAAAACTGGTGAAATTGAGCAAAGAGACATGATTTGCAAAAAAAGATTTTTTTAAATGAGTAAATAAAATACAGAGTCTGAAAAATGCAAACTTCACAGTAATCTAAAAGTCTGCTCGATCAGAAGCTGAAATTAGGATATTTTTAGGAATAAAATAATTAAGTAACAACTGTGACTAAGTCTATTATGTACTGAAAAATAGATAGACATTATAATAGAACAATGTTATATTCGGTTTGTTAATATTATTTGGTGATGTGCACCTTCCTTCTTGGAGGTCATGACCCGAGACTTGGGCGCTCCAAGGACAAACAAACAATGCTATTGTTGAAATAACGAAAATAAAAGTTCCCCTTTCAGACCTTGCGCTCTATAGGGCAGATGAAGTTAAGGTCACCTGTTTATTTGGCAGGGTGTTATATGGCCAGCACAACGACCAACTGCTTTTACTTTCCATCAACTTAAGTCAGGTGCTCCTTAGAGACGTCCTAAAAATCCGGAAATTCAAAATCTAAGTCTAAACTGAGATTTTAACCCAGGACCCAAGGTTCGGAAGTCAAGCACTTAACCACTCAGCCCTTTCCCCTCAAAATAACAAAGCTACACCCTAATGTACAACCTGAAAAAAAAAAAGTTTTTTTTTCAATGGCAAGACTGCGAGAGAGATCAAAGTAAGAGAGCACGCTGGACGAGTCTAGTTAGAACAAAAGAAATTTTATTGAGTCAGTATTTTCCATCATTGTGTCACTAAATGTTCTTTTCTCTTTATAAATAAAAGTCTCAGATAAAGTCTTTACATATGCATTTTTACACTATAGGTGTGTGAGGGGGGGGGGGGGACAATAGAAAATGAAAAGGAAAGTATTCAATTGGTTGTTTTTTTTAATTTTTAATTACCTGAAAAGGTATAAATATATATGCATGTAATTATGCTAAACATTATTCAATAATTTAAACATTTTTAACCTCCGTCTGCTTAGAAATAGTTTTACTAATCTCTATCTTCATTCTATAAGTTATCACATTTCAGTTCTGAGACTACTTCAGTAGTTTGATCATGAAACATATTAGTGTCGTATATTTACACAACAAAGCTACATAGCTCTTGTTATTGATTCAGGTAATTTATTTTCTCTGAGTTTTCTCCCATGAAACAAACTTTCAAAGAGCAGGTTGACTGTTGTGATTGTTAGAGGCAAAGGTGTCTGAAATATAGATGATAAACACACAGTCATCTTGAGTTGATTGACATTTGAATTTGATTGAGATGTGGTAAGGTAGGGCAAAGGATAATGAAATAAAGATTTTTGCACACTGACCCATATAGATGTACATTGTTTAATCACTGATCAAGTTTTGACTGCTCAAAACAGCATTTCATGAAGAGAGAACAGCCATTCTAAGCACATGGCCTACACTGCAGCTTTCAAAAACTATCAAGGGAATTTTAAAACCTCAGGTCCATATAAGCACATATGAAATCTGTTTACATATAAGATGTAAAGTTCAACAAAACAGATTACTTCCCCTTGCTTAACCAAATCGGTTTTAACTTGTCTTTGCTTAGCTGCATTCAGACATTTCTATCGACTTCACATTGAAACTAGCAAAGCTGCATCTATTACTTAATTCAGTGCACACCTAGTTTACAAATGAATGCACAAACAACAACCTCATTACAAAACATTTTTTTCACCCATGAAAACCCGTTAATTATGAAAGTGGTCAACAAGTGAAAGGGAGACCATTCCGTTGGCAAACAAATACATTCAAACCTTTGCCTCTTTTTAAAACATTTCAAATCTGCTCCAATACAAGACGTTGTAAATTACAAATATTAATTTTTTAAAATCATGTCAGCAAAAAGTATCGAAACAAAACATAATGCTCAAGTTCAATGTTGCAAAAAGACTTTCATTAAAAAAAACAACAACAGAAAATCACAAACACAACCAAGCCTGCTTCAAAAACTCATTCAACAATCTGAACAAAATGTTTTCTGGTAGCACTGAACATCAGATGAACTTGTAGGTATCACATTCATTGGTAATACTTTTTTCCATATCTTACGGACAACATTGCCTGATAGCAAAGTTTACATTAGCATCATGTGACCCAAATACTTTATTTAATTACCTGGCCCACCAAAAATAATTAGCCACACCATAGGCTGAAATAATAAATTAAAGTTTACTACCAATGGTTGAAGCATTCACTTTCAGACTATTGTCATTGGCTGAAATAATAAATTAAAGTTTACTACCAATGGTTGAAGCATTCACTTTCAGACTATCGTCATTGGCTGAAATAATAAATTAAAGTTTACTACCAATGGTTGAAGCATTCACTTTCAGACTATCGTCATTGGCTGAAATAATAAATTCAAGTTTACTACCAATGGTTGAAGCATTCACTTTCAGCCTATCGTCATTGGCTGAAATAATAAATTAAAGTTTACTACCAATGGTTGAAGCATTCACTTTCAGACTATTGTCATTGGCTGAAGTAATAAATTCAAGGCTACATTTTTTTTTATATTGTAAACCAAATGTTGTCCCTATTGCTAAAGGCCTAAAATTTGTCCAGCCTTGACCTTAAGACCATTAACTAAATGAAACCATGTTATCAAGGGATGTGTGACTGAGAAGCACAAACCACTTAGATTTCTATCAAGAGGATGTCAGGCCAAACCTCAACTTGAACAGATGTGTTTGCTGAATGCCTGCCAGGGAAACCTTCTCCCCCCTCCCGCTACTGATTCATTAGAGATTGGACAGAAGTGCACCAAGTCTGTTATAAGGATGAAAGATGTGCACAAAGAAATTTTTAAAAATCAACTAAAAAAAAAACTCTCAATAGCAGAACACAACATGAACAGAGGATGTGTTCCCCAAATTAAACAAAATCACAAACTTTCTAGCATGAGCACCAGTGAACAAAGCTGAGTAGAATGTCTGCAGGTACACGCCTGTGTGGGATGCCTGCAGGCACACACCTGTGTGGGATGTCTGCAGGTACACGCCTGTAGACACAAACCTGTGTGGGATGTCTGCAGGCACACACCTGTGTTGCATGTCTGCAGGCACACACTTGTGTGGGGTGTCTGCAGGCACACATCTGTGTGGGATGCCTGCAGGCACAAACCTGTGTGGGATGTCTGCAGGTACACGCCTGTAGACACAAACCTGTGTGGGATGTCTGCAGGCACACACCTGTGTTGCATGTCTGCAGGCACACACTTGTGTGGGGTGTCTGCAGGCACACATCTGTGTGGGATGCCTGCAGGCACAAACCTGTGTGGGATGTCTGCAGGCACATATCTGTGTTGGATGTCTGCAGGCACACACTTGTGTGGGATGTCTATAGAAAGTGTCAAGAATAAGGTCATTTCAATGCTACATTGGAAGGTTACAGCTCCTGCTACCTAAGAGTAAAGTGTAACTTTGATACAATATTATAAAAAGCAGCACTGGATAGATCCACATGGACAGAGAGCAACTGGATAGATCCACATGGACAGAGAGCAACTGGATAGATCCACATGGACAGAGAGCAACTGGATAGATCCACATGGACAGAGAGCAACTGGATAGATCCACATGGACAGAGAGCATCTGGATAGATCCACATGGACAGAGAGCAACTGGATAGATCCACATGGACAGCGAGCATAAAGGAAGGGTCCTAGATGCCACACACAACAGAAGCAGAAAGAAAAGTGAAAATGCAACGGCGCCTGGTGCCCAACCTGTGACCGCAGCTGTGTATCTAAGATGGCCTCTTTAGTCACACAAGAAGTTGCAAAGGGAAAAGATCGCCTCTCAAGATGTAAAATGCCAAGAAAGAAGTAACATAGAGAGTCAGTGAAACCTCAGAAAGTACCTCTTGGCATTTTAATGACCTGAATTAAAAACAAAAAACTTTCTGTGCTTAATGTTAAAAAAAAAAATGTTACTGTATCAAAAGAAAGACAAATATAGTTAATTAAATGTAATAGTGTTACAATCTCAATCTATTTGTTACAAAACTCTGGTGAAGACAGAACTAAACAAGTCAAGTGATAGGACAGCCTCGGACTTCTAATAGTCTCTCAAAAATACATTTTTCGGTGATCCATTCATTTCATTTCACTAACTTCTACTAAGTCAACTTGACATCATCTTCACCATAAAAAAAAATCATACAGTTGGCAGGGGTGGGTAAGGGAAAAAAAATACACACACGCACATTAAGCCCGGTCAGAGAGGTAAGGGAGATAATTCTTGAAATGGACATTGTCCATTCTGAGGTCAAAGTTCCTAGCTCACTGACTTCATCCACAACATTATATGATAGAAGACAAACTTCATTTGACACAGTAGGTAGAGAATATATATATATATATACATATATAAAATTGAGACGCTAAACACCTGTTGAAATGACTGAGTCATTCAACTTGTGAGCCAGTACAAACTAAACCGATTCCTCAACTTGTGAGCCAGTACAAACTAAACCAGTTCCTCAAATATTCTTTTTCTTCTATCAAAACCCACACTAGATGCCAGCATGTCTCTATAGTAAAAAATAAATTGTTTTTTACTATTCATTCCTGTAAAACTAAATTCTTTTGAAAGCCATTCATTCCTGTCTCAAAATTATTATTTTTTTTACCATGTTTACAAGTGCACTAAAGGGTGTCCATTATATTCATAACAAACAATTGAATGTTAAACACTGTATGGGAATATAGTTTATTACACAACAGCTAGCTATGTGTATATTGGATATATCGAATGTGTTTCTAAATTGCAGTGTTAGCAGCAAATAAAAAACTTTTAAACAAAACAAAACAACAGAATTCAGAGTAAAGTTTGATTTTAAAATGATACCATATGTTGAACTATATGACTGAACTAACTTACACAATGGCTCAACGATTTTGTGTTTGTTCACACAGGCAGTTTTAGGAACAAAACCAAACAATGTCTATTCTTGTCCACTACTGGTCAGTCTATTCTTTGTCTACTACTGGTCAGTCTACTCTTGTCCACTACTGGTCACTGTTGCACAACATCTTTCTGTGATAACATTGGTGGCCTTCACCAACATGTGACAGTAGTCGGAATGTTGTGATCCAAATGATTATTTACAAGGAAACTTAAATCCTTATTACAGAACTGAGCAGATATCAACAAGGTAAAGGGAGATGATCCTAGACATTTTATAGTAACAAAACCTTTTTTTTTTTTTTGGACAATATTTTAAACAAAATCACATCTTGTATCTTTAAGACAAAATAAAAATAAAATAATCACAACTTTTGGTGTCTGTTCAATGTCCAAAGTCTTCCTGTTTAAAAATCACATCACATGACTTTCTTGCTATAAATAACATCATGTAATCTCTGGTCACATGATCAAAGTCCATATATATACACATTTTGAATGCTAAAATAAATAGGCAGTCAGGAGTTGATCTCAAGTTTTACTGCAGTAGACACATCTTCTTAAAATCATTCTCGAACTCATCATCAATCTCTGACATGTCTGGCTCACGTCCAGTTGTGTCTGGCATGAAGTGGCTAAAGTCCACCCCCTCCCTTTCATAGAAAAGAATGTAGGCAGAGTTCTTGTCCAGTTGATGCTCAGGAACTTCCTGTGAAAAAAAAAAACTGGAAAACATCAGTCTATGTTTAAAGCCCAAGAATCTAAGTTTACAATACTGTCATAGTTGGGGATTATCATTCAGGATTTCAGGACATCTAGAGACCCAACTAGCTTTAGAATGAATGACATAAGCTGGGAGAAATGACCACAATTGGTCAATGGCTTGACCAAATGATAGGATTATTAAGTAGGTTAGTTTTACATCCTGTATCTACATCTATGGATGTATTTACAATGTATCTCCAATGGATTCTCAATTATACTGCATTTAAACTTGATTCTTAATTTATCTCAACTTGGGGTCTAGTTGTAGTCAAGCACTTGGTTACCAAATTAAATACAAAAATATATTCATGTTAAAACACAAATCACAAGCAAACAAACACACACACATGCAGTTTAGTGAGCTCGATTAAATAGCTTCTGTCAGAAATGAAGATTATTAAATCCCAGACAAAAATTTTTTTGCAGAGTAACAGCGGTTTGGAAACGGACAGGGTTTGCACTCAGGAGCATCGAAAGGATACCTTGAAGTTCATACCACAACACCAGGTGGCCATCCAATTCATATTAAATAGCAGCTCATGTGTTTACTAATTAAATGATACAAGCAGTCTTAATATATGTAGAGAGCTCTTTTTTCTTATGTCGTAGGAAAAGGTAAATTCCTGTTTTTCAATATCAAATATTTCTTCATTTTCATTCTTATCTTATCTTATATAATACAGACGTTACTTCAAAAAAGAAGATGATTACGTCCTACGCGTCATGCATTTAGTCATGCATATTAACCAATGACTTAAATTCTGCCAATTCACTGGTTTTTCTGGCTAGCTCAGGCAACCCATTCCATGCTCTAATAGCACTAGGGAAGAAGGAGCATTTGTACAAATTTGTCCTAGCATATGGGACGAGGAATGTGCCTTTATTTTTGTGTCTTTCAGAGTATTTTATTAAATTTTGTTTTTGTATTTGAAGATTATGGTTCAGTGTTTTATGTATAATTGCTACTTTTACTTTTGAATGTTAGATACATTTTTAAAGGTTTGCTTGAGTAGATAAAAAAAAAACACAAAAAAACTTAAAAAAACACAAAAAAACACAAAAAAACACACAAAAAAACTTAAAAAATACTTTAAAAAAAATAGATAACATAAAGCATATAAATAAGCGTGCTTGTATCAATTAGTTTTGCCTCTGTGTTTGTGTCATTAAATTTGTAATAGATCTAGACCTAACAATAAAAAGGCATTGATAAAAATAAAAAAAGGGGGAAAGACTCGAATTCAAACTCAGAGCTCAGCAAACACACTAACCACTCTGCTAGTGGGTGGAGAACCTATGGAAGAGTGTATAGTTATCTATGGTTTCTAAAGTCCTGTCCTAGTTTTCATGTTGTGTTCACTAAGACTTAGACAACGATGTACAAAGGGTTCTAATTCAGCTTTTACCACCACTTCAGTCAAGTACAAATTCTTTTCCTTGTTTGAGATACCAAACAAAGTAATTAATTAGCAATAATTAATTAACTGATGGTTAAATTTTTTTTTTTTTTGATTCTTGTGTTGGCAGGTAAAAGAAATAATTGTACACAATTTTAGCTTGATACGAGATTGGGTGTGGGAGAAATAATGTGTACAAACTTTTGACCAGACAGACACTAGTGAGTTGATGCAATAAACATCTTAAGATAGAGAATAATGAATTAGTTGGAAAAAAAGGGATAAAATAAATGAAACTGTGAAAAACTCGACAAAACAAATTGTATATCTCACCTTACAACTGCTGTCATTATAACAGTACCAACAGTCATTGGAATTTTTAGCATAAGCCACATAATGGCCGCCTCCTAATATGCCAGTGTGACACTGGGGAGAGACCAAAAAAACCTGGTCAGATAATTCAAGCACAAAATAAGCTTAAATTAGACTCTCAGAGACTGGGGATAAACCCAGATAGTCAAACATAAAAGCACAAAGTAAACTCAAAAGCTATTTTTAAATTGATGATTGAACAAAAATTGAAGTCAAGCAATAATCAAATAGCCTAAATTTAAAACAGTGGTTTTAGGGAGAGATTATTAAAGCCTCGTTTTAGTCAATAATCAAAAGCCAATTTAGAACTTAAGTGAAAAAAAAAAAGATATTTTTTACTTCACATAAGTTAAAATGTTCAACTAATCTAATACAATTTTCAAACAGGTAGGCCTTAATATATTATATGGTTTCACTAAATATCAGATTTTAGTAAACGTTACATTTTTTTTTTTGCTTTTAATTGTCAATGATAAACCTAGTAACCAAATTCAACAACTCACCGACATGGCATACAGCTGATAGCGGACATTTGTATAATCTTCTTTATCAAACTCCTCAAGTCTTTCTTCTACAGACATTTTTGAAAAGAACTATTTTTAACAGGCCATTCTAGAGGCATGAAATAAACTAACCACTAGCATGACATAAACAGATCAAAATGACCAATACATAGTGCCATTTAGCAGCAATCAACTATTACAACTTACCTATTGCACGTGAACCAATAACAGATTTAGCTGAGCCGTTGGCCATCTTGGCTGCTGACTGTCCTACTGACCGCGGGGTTATAACATTATCCTCAGGACCATTCTGAAGTGGATAATGAACAAGTGATGCAAGGAGGACATACACAAATTATTACAGCACAAAAATAACAACAACACATTCCTTTGTTTGTTTGACATGTTTCAGAAATCTCCTCAGAATTGAAGATTATTATATCCTAACCCTAACCCTAACAATTCTGCGGATACTTCTTAGTGCACCCTGACTTCCTTAAAAACCGAATTCACCTTCTCAATCTTGTTTTTTTTAGGTCTTATGATTAAAAAAAACATATATTTTCTTCTCTCGGAAAATGCTTTCAGTCAAGAGGTCGTTGCATTTTCAGTCAAAAGGTCAATGCATTTTCATTCATGAGGTCATTGCATTTTCAGTCAAGAGGTCAATGCATTTTCAGTCAAGAGGTCAATGCATTTCCAGTCAAGAGGTCAATGCATTTCCAGTCAAGAGGTCATTGCATTTTCAGTCAAGAGGTCAATGCATTTTCAGTCAAGAGGTCATTGCATTTTCAGTCAAGAGGGTCACTGCATTTTTAGTCAAAAGTCATTGCATTTTCAGTCAAGAGGTCATTGCATTTTCAGTCAAGAGGTCATTGCATTTTCAGTCAAGAGGTCAATGCATTTTCATACAAGAGGTCATTGCATTTTCAGTCAAGAGGTCAATGCATTTTCAGTTAAGAGGTTAGCAAAAACTTTAGTGGTCCATCTGTCAGTAAAAACCACAATACAAAGTGATTCCTTACAATAAAATGCCAAAAAATATGCAGATAGCTACTCAGCCTATTCAATTTGATTAGTTTCTATGTATTGTATTCAATCCATAGATGTCCAAATTTATATACGTAAAAAAAAAATATTTCTACCAAGATCCATAGTCCATTCAACATTGAGAATAGCAACTAATTAATTTAAATATTGACATCTCTGAAACTGAATGGTAGAGCACTTGATTTCTGGATGAAATTTTTGAGTCAGTTTTATTAAAGTTTCTCAGAATTATTTTTAAATACAATTTATTATTATAGTGACTTAGATGATCTGTTTGATTTGTACATTTTATTTTTTTTGGACAGAGTTGTACTTGGAGAGGATAAAATGCAGCAGTGCATGAGGGCAGACTGACCTATCATTTAGTTCTCTGTCATGGGGGTTCGCATTGATTGTGAAACTCAAAGACAACAAGGTTTTAGATAACATTTAAACTTGTCTTTGAGTATGTAGATTTGGTTGTGGATATTTTAAATAAAATTTGATGTAAACTCTTTTCTTACCTCCCTATAGTAGTTGGACGTGGTCAGTGCTGTCACCTGTCCAGAGATGGACTTGGATAAGCTACAGTTGACTGCATCGAGGCTGCTCATGGTCGCGGTAGGTCTACCTCCAGGAGGGGATCGACTGGTCACCGGTATGCTGGTACCATCTCCACCTCCGCTGTGACCGTTTTCTTTGATATGATTATCACAAGGTTTGTCTGCCATAGTTTGAGACTGTGAGTAATTTACAGGGTGGGCTGGGCTTGAGGAGTAGGCGGTGCTGGCTTGGTGGGTGGAGCTAGCAGCGTAGGCGGTGCTGGCTTGGTGGGTGGAGCTAGCAGCGTAGGCGGTGCTGGCTTGGTGGGTGGAGCTAGCAGAGTAGGCGGTGCTGGCTTGGTGGGTGGAGCTAGCAGAGTAGGCGGTGCTGGCTTGGCGGGTGGAGCTAGCAGTATAGGCTGTGCTGGATGGAATGACAGGTGCAGTTATATCTTTGCTGACAGCACTTTTGGCTGTGTCTCCTGCAGGTTCCCTCGGAGCTAGGTAGGCGGCAGGGTCAAACCCTTGTAGTGGAAAGTTGACAATCTTGTGTGACTTGACCCAGCGTCCATTAAGATATTGGAATCTCTTTAGATTGATAATCTGCAAAGCAGGTGAGGAAATAAGTTATATTAACTTTCTACATCAGGCTGACTATTAAATTATTAAACATTATTATAAGCTTCAAGAAAAATATAATTAATTCTCAATAAAATTATATTGTAAAAATTATTTTACAATTCGCTTAATATATTTATTATCTGTAAAGAAAATAAGTGTAATATTAATAAAATTAACAACAACAACATCATTTTGCAAAACACACACTTACTTTACAAAATGTGCTTTCCAATCATCAAAAAAAACAATAAAAATTAAATTTATTGCTAAAATACTCAAATGAGTGAAACAGATCAGTTCAATGAACACTAATTACTGATTGTATAAATCACTTTTCAACGAGGCTCCAATTTGAAACCTTGCTTATGATTTGCTAAACGCCTACAGGCAGCATGGAAATCTTCTCCCAGATACCCCTTACAACCCCATATCCAAAAAAAAAAAAAAAGAACCTAGCTTAGATAGCAGTGAGATGCTATATACAGAAGCAACTGAAGAAGGAAAAAAATATCATTTCAATTAGTTCCATAAACAGATCAAGTTAATTATGTCCCCAGGTTACAACAATTAAGAATTTAAATTGAAAACATTTCGGATCAAAAGTAAAGAATGAAAACTCAAAAGGACTGAACACAACAACAAACTGACCAATATTGGAGGCAGCCGCCAAATGTCCAACTTTTTAGCAGCCAGGCAATGCTTCTTGCACTTGGAGCAGTAATACAGCTCATCCTCGTCTAGTTCCTCCCACTTGGTGAAAGCCTGCAGGCAGGTGTCAAGGTCGATGGGTTCCGTCTGCTTCTGTCTAGACTGGGCCACACTTTCATGCTCTTCAGAGAACTAAGGGAGAGAACAATGTTGAGAGAAATAAGGGAGAGAACAATGTTCACCTTTAATATTAAAATTAAGAAATGTTCATATTACTGAAAGTTTTTTTTTTTAATGTCTATTGATTCTCATGTAATAAAGCAAACACCACTAGCTCTGGGGGTTGGGTTTGAACTTTTCTAAGCAGCAAGGCCATCTTTGTGCATTGTGGTGTTCATTTGGGTGTTAAGTTTAAAGACACTTTCAAAGTAAAATGTTAAGTTTATATGGAATGTCTGGTTGAGAGAACAAAACAACTTGGCCACCTAACAAGGAGGCTCAAGTTCCAATCCAGACTTGAGCGGAGTTGTGTTTGCTGAGCATCTAAAGGCAGCACGGAAAACCTCCCAGATACCCCCTACCCCACAAAAGACCGTAGCACACAGAGCATTCTATAATCATGAAAAATGTCCAGTATAAAAGCAATTTAATAATACTAATACTAATGGCCTATATCAAATACAAGTGAACAAAATGTCTCTCACATATGTAAAACCTCTATACTATTTTTTCATAAGGTTTGTGCATCATCTTAAAAACGACAAAAAAATTTTAAAAACATTTCAAGATCTAATAGATAACTGTCAAGTCTAAAAACTGGGAAATTAACCCGTAAAACTCTATTCTAGTACATCAAAATAAATAAAAATCTTATATATGGCCATGAGAAGGAGCTACATCACAAGAAACAATAGTTCAAATAAAGTGTTGAGATATTCTCTTTTTCATTCGATTCTGTTCATATTTCTTTGCATTTGAAGATGTGTCTGATAATATATTGATCAAAATATTAAATAATGATTAATATTGTTATAAACCTGGTGGAGAGACAGATGGGGGTAGTGCTGTGTGTGTTTTGGACTACGCAAATCACCCCAGGCCAGTGCTAGACGAGCGGTCAAACGTAACGAGTGACAGTACACACCAGTTCGGCAAAGACCCGTGTTGTGAATATTATGCACGCAAGTCACGGCGAATGTGATCAACCAGAGGTCAAGCGAAGTTCCATTCTATTCTAGAAGGCCAATATGGACCCTATATAAGAGTGAGTGTGTTAGAGTCAAGACACTTCACAATACCTCGCAATGTGACCAGTACGAGGCGAAGTCAGAACCAGCACGTATGTGTGAGGTCAGTCCAGAACAAAAGCAATGTTTTGTACAGTGAGTGTTAATGTTGTTGCCGATTGTACAGTTTGGCTGTGATGTATCTGAAATTAAACTGTAAACTGTTACTTTGGAGCCCTGAGTTGTAAGGTTCTTTAAGTTCGTTGTGTCGTGTGGTGCAGTTTGCAGAGAGCCTGGATAGTAGAGATACGTTACAATAAATTGATTTGGTGGAGCCATACACATTTTGAACAGACTAAAAATAATCAAGCTCCAAGTTTCATAAAGTTTTTCCATGGATGGAAGTTTCATACCACCCAACCAGCACCACACCACACCACAGCTGAATAGAAATGGAGATCTACTTAAAAATATAGAGGTCTGTGAACTAAAGAAACAAAAAACCAAAATGAGAAACCAGTATTACCTTTTCCTGAGTACTTTGATAACGCAAGTGTAAGGCCGTGGCCTCCCAGTCTATGGCTAGGAAAGCGCTTCCTTTCCCATATAGCTGGTTATTGCACTCCACCTTACAGCCTCGACAGAATCTTCAGGAAGAGAGACAGAGTCGCAAAATATAGTGTGGGAATGTAACAATGTGTACATGAGACAGTGACAAAACATGAGAGACTGTAAAAATACATGAGAGACTGTAAAAATACATGAGAGACTGTAAAAATACATGAGAGACTTTAACAATTCATGGGACTGTAACATTTGTGGGAGTGTAACCATGGATGGGACTATAACAAAACAAGAGACCATAACAAAACAAGAGAGACTGTAAAAATATAAGAGAGACTGTAACAATACATGGGATGGTAACAAAACATGTCAGAGGTTGAAAAATTAACAGAAGAAACTTGTACAAATAGTTGATAATTCATCCATTACTAAGAATGAAACACTCAGGTGTAAATATTTCTGTGTCTCTATTGAAATCTTACATTGACTGATTCATTGATCCAAACATTTAGATTTCTGAATTATGCTCGACACTAGTAAAACCATATTACAAAATACGATCATAACATCAATTGAACACTCTCAGCCTTACCTGTACCATGGGCATCTGTGACAAAGGAAACCGTCCTTTAAGACCTCTTTTAGCAAAAATGGATACTCATAGCCGAGGCTGTCATCACTGCAAAGCAAGAGGGAGCTCATGAGAATAGGATACACTGACACAAAGAAGGATAGAGATAGGGAGCAATGAGAGGTCTATTGAAACTCAAACCAAATACAATTTAACTACTATAATAAGAGGATTCAAACATAAGTGACAACACTTTAATGAAAGTCAAGTTTTTTTAAGAAGATAATATGATTTTTAAAGAAACTGATGCTGGGTTTTCAAAACTGATGCTGAGTTTCCTAAAACTGTTTCTGGGTTTCCAAAACTGTTGCTGGTTTTCCTAAAATTGTTGTTGAATTTCCAAAACTGTTGCTGGTTTTCCAAAACTGTTGCTGGTTTTCCTAAAATTGTTGCTGGTTTTCCTAAAATTGTTGTTAGGTTTTCAAAACTGTTGCTGGTTTTCCTAAAATTGTTGCTGGTTTTCCTAAAATTGTTGTTAGGTTTTCAAAACTGTTGCTGGTTTTCCTAAAATTGTTGCTGGTTTTCCTAAAATTGTTGCTGGTTTTCCTAGAATTGTTGTTAGGTTTCCAAAACTGTTGCTGGTTTTCCTAAAATTGTTGCTGGTTTTCCTAAAATTGTTGTTAGGTTTCCAAAACTGTTGCTGGTTTTCCTAAAATTGTTGTTAGGTTTCCGAAACTGTTGCTGGGTTTCCAAAACTGTTGCTAGATAAATGACTAATGAGTAAATGAAAAACAGAAATACCGGAAGAGAAAACATTGAGCTTACCAGTCTTGCGCATGATTGGTTACTTTCAGTTCGGATGGCGGGAGTGGACTGACCATGCGGGAGATCTGGACCCACACAAACTGGTACAGTTCCTGGTTGGTAGTTGTCTCTGTACAGGGTATAATAATAGGGGTACCAAATAAACTTGGCCGTGACTTCTGGGACGACAGAAAGAAAACGTCCATCAAGTTCTGAGGAAATAAAGAGATGGACGTTAGGTCAAGGAGATAAATAGTAAGCAGCAGATCAAATCTGAAAATAAATGAAACAATTAGAAATAGTAACTATCAACTTTAAATAGTTCTACCTGGCGTGCACAATACTTTACTTTATTTTTGGTTTAGAAGATAAGTTTGAGAAGGTTGTAAAAAAAATGATCATTATTATATATATTATTATATATAACTGATGGTTCAGGACAGCAGGGGCTGGAAATGGGCAGGGTTCAATCTCCAGACCATTGTGAAGACAGTCCAAATCGCATACCACCTGATCAGACTGCCGTTTATGTCTTGATAGTAAATTACATTCTTCTACAAAAGCACACACACAAGTTCAATAAAATCAAATCCTATGACAACCCATAAAGAAAGTAATTTCTGTTTCTCATTTGTTTATAGTAATGAACATAATTTTTTTAACAGCGTTCACTCATAAATGTGATCAACATTACAAGCAAAAACTCAAACACCAATCTAGCACGAATTTGACAGCCATGATGCTTTAGTCAGAGGTACCCTAGTGCTATTAGAGCATGGAATGGGTTGCCTGAGCTAGCCAGGAAAACCAGTGACTTGGCAGAATTTAAGTCATTGGTTAATATGCATGACTAAATGCATGACGCGTAGTAAGGTCTGTATTATATAAGATAAGATAAGAAGAGGTCTCAACAAAAGTCAAGAAAAAAAAATTTGTTTTTCTTCCATTGGAATGCGAAGATAAAATTTATGTTCAACCAAAATTTTAAAAAAGTTATGAACATAATGTCAGAAAATTGGTTTGCACTGACCATCTTGCGATGGACTCCTATCACAAAGTTCTCAAATCTGTTGGAAGGTTTTTGCCCATCCAGAGTGCCAGAGTTGGCGATGCTGGCATTGCTGGGGCTGCGGGAGTGGCTCGGGGACTTGGACACACTGATGATCTGAGGAGGCTGGCCATTCTGTTTGGCATTGCTGTGGGAGACAATCCCTGTAATAAAGCCAGTAAGAGTTTTGTGCTATTTACATTTCAAAGGTCAAAGTTCAATTTAAACTAAACAAAAAGAGAAGTGGATAGATTTTTTAAAAATATAAATAAATCTTAACATTTTATAGCCTAGAATGAAGCATACTTTTAAGTTTAGAACATAGAATAATATAAACACAATTAAATTTTCTGTAGTGCTGCTCATAGACCAACTGTGTCTTTAAAACATACTAGACCAGGGGTTCTCAACCTGTGGGTCGCGACCCCCTTGGGGGTCGATTGACAATTTGCCAGGGGTCGCCAAAGACCATCGAAAAATTTATTGTTTTTGTTTATTGTTCTAGAGCTGTGTGTGTGTCCCGGTCGCGGCAGAGTTGGGGATTGTAAAAAGGGCTCGCCAACCTTTAAAGGTTGAGAACCGCTGTACTAGACGTTGAACAAGATAAACACTGTCTACATGCATAGAATATTGTTATAATTTTACCAAAATACAAACACCATAATAAGGGAACACACAAAAAAAGTAAAGCTTCCCTTTCATACCTTGCAATCTATGAGGCAGACAATTGTTAAGGTCATCTGTTTCTTTCACCAACGGTTAACGAGTAGTATGTCAAGTGGCCAGTACAATGACCAACCGCCAGCTAAAGTCAGGCACCCATTAGAGCTGGGTGGACTCAGGGGAGCCCTAAAAATTCCGAATTTTCAAAATCCTAGTCTTCACCAAGATGAGAACCCTGGACCTCAGGTTCAGAAGCCAAGCGCTTAACCACTCAGCCACTGCCCCCCCCCATCCCAAGTGAAATGTCTGTTTGCGCTCTCGTGTGTGTGTGTGTGAGACACACACAATGTCCATATCAAAACAAAAAGGTAACACCCAAGAGAGACAAATCCATCAACCAAAAATAGCTTTGCTAAACGTGGTGTGAACAAATACAGAAGAAACAGTGGCGGCCTTTCTTCAATGTTTCTAACAAAGGAGGAGAAACTTTGATGTGCAGACAACTACGGTAGGATCGGATCTATTTTACACAATAGCAGAGACTGTGACATAAATGAGCTTTATAAATACAAATTTGTACATAAGAAAACTGTCTTTCTAAACTGAATGGACAAAAGGGACCTGGCAGTTTGCTGTACGAGGTTTTTTCTCTCACCACTTACCTCTAATTGTGCTTCTCTGTATATCTGGTAGGTCCAGGCTCTCATGGCTACCCAAATGAGGCTCTGAGTTCAAAGGTGAAGGGTTGGTCTCCTCCTCCTCTTCTGTCATTGGCTGGATATAAGGGGGAGGCGGGAGCTGATATAAAAACAAGGAGCCAGGGACAAGCAGGTTTCGGATTTTCTGATCGTCACGTGGAAGAGACTGAAACACAAAGAAAAAATAGCAACATGGGATACACATCAATAGTCAACAATTCTAGTTTTATCCTCTACACATTTAATAAATAGAACTGTGAGGGTGAGCGCAGAAACAAATGAATGATACATAGATACTAAACATTAATTAGAAGCAGCAGCAAAGACCAAGTTTTTCAATGAGAGAATGTCATGAATCAAATGCGACGCAGTCCCTTACATGAAGAGTTGATGCAGACTCTTATAAATAAACATCCACACTTCTCTTATAAATAAACATCCACACTTCTCTTATAAATAAACATCCACACTTCTCTTATAAATAAACATCCACACTTCTCTTATAAATAAACATCCACACTTCTCTTATAAATAAACATCCACACTTCTCTTATAAATAAACATCCACACTTCTCTTATAAATAAACATCCACACTTCTCTTATAAATAAACATCCACACTTCTCTTATAAATAAACATCCACACTTCTCTTATAAATAAACATCCACACTTCTCTTATAAATAAACATCCACACTTCTCTTTAGTTTCACAATGAAACAGACAGTGACTAGTTCTGAGACTTCGAATTCTTTTCAAAATATTTAAATCCAAACCAAAGTTTAAAAAATTCAAACATAAACTGATCCAATGTTAAATTAACCCAATGCTGTTACAATCAACAGGCCTGAACTAAGCTTCAGAGAGTAAGTGACCTTGATACACACACTATTAAGCTATTGAAAATAATTTTAGAAGCCACAATCAATTTTAAACTTAGAGGATTCATAATGGCTAGTTGAGCTGGATTAAATACGGACTTGAAATTTCTCTATTAATCTGAAATATATATATATTTTTTTTTTACCAACATTTGATACTTTGACCTCTTGACCCCAGCGTGAAGTTCAATATCATAGAGAATTACTTCCCATCTAAGGCATACAAAATACTTCATTAAGCTTTTTAGAACTAACTTCTAGGTCACTAAACTGCACATTTAGAACCAACTTCTATGTCCCTAAACTGCACATTTAGAACCAACTTCTAGGTCCTTAAACTGCTCATTTAGAACCAACTTCTATGTCCTTAAACTGCTCATTTAGAACCAACTTCTATGTCCTTAAACTGCTCATTTAGAACCAACTTCTATGTCCTTAAACTGCTCATTTAGAACCAACTTCTATGTCCTTAAACTGCTCATTTATAACCAACTTCTATGTCCTTAAACTGCTCATTTAGAACCAACTTATATGTCCTTAAACTGCTCACTTAGAACCAACTTCTATGTCCTTAAACTGCTCATTTAGAACCAACTTCTATGTCCTTAAACTGCTCATTTAGAACCAACTTCTATGTCACTAAACTGCTCATTTAGAACCAACTTCTATGTCCTTAAACTGCTCATTTAGAACCAACTTCTATGTCCTTAAACTGCTCATTTAGAACCAACTTCTATGTCCTTAAACTGCTCATTTAGAACCAACTTCTATGTCCTTAAACTGCTCATTTATAACCAACTTCTATGTCCTTAAACTGCTCATTTAGAACCAACTTATATGTCCTTAAACTGCTCACTTAGAACCAACTTCTATGTCCTTAAACTTCTCATTTAGAACCAACTTCTATGTCCTTAAACTGCTCATTTAGAACCAACTTCTATGTCACTAAACTGCTCATTTAGAACCAACTTCTATGTCCTTAAACTGCTCATTTAGAACCAACTTCTATGTCCTTAAACTGCTCATTTAGAACCAACTTCTATGTCCTTAAACTGCTCATTTAGAACCAACTTCTATGTCCTTAAACTGCTCATTTAGAACCAACTTCTATGTCACTAAACTGCTCATTTAGAACCAACTTCTATGTCCTTAAACTGCTCATTTAGAACCAACTTCTATGTCCTTAAACTGTTCATTTAGAACCAACTTCTATGTCCTTAAACTGCTCATTTAGAACCAACTTCTATGTCCTTAAACTGCTCATTTAGAACCAACTTCTATGTCACTAAACTGCTCATTTAGAACCAACTTCTATGTCCTTAAACTGCTCATTTAGAACCAACTTCTATGTCCTTAAACTGTTCATTTAGAACCAACTTCTATGTCCTTAAACTGCTCATTTAGAACCAACTTCTATGTCCTTAAACTGCTCATTTAGAACCAACTTCTATGTCCCTAAACTGCTCATTTCAAATAATAGCATCAAATATACAGAGGTAGTAATTTAAAGTCGAGTCTTAAGGATTTATTGCTTGTAGATCTATATCCTAAGGAACAACAAGTAGGGAGGTGGGGCTGAAATAGTGCTAGTACCATAAGGACAAAGCATCTATAATAAATCCAACAATGTCAAACCTCTGGTTTGAACTAACAATTGAATGGGTTTACCATGAATTTTACAATGTCCTGACTTCACATCATGACCTCTGGTTTAAACAAGGAATTAAGATTCCTCCATCGCTTTCAACTTTAAGACAAAACTTGAGTAACACCGAGTCCAAACGCTGAGGTCAACATGGTCAGTCTTGTTATCAATCAAACAATCCTGAAACACTGAAGCCAGCTGGATTAAACCAGTTTTACAGGCAAACAACTTCTGGCGTCAACACTGATAGTGACCATAAATTATAAAACTCAACTGACTTCTAATGAATAAAAAGACTTTTTTTAAAAAATAGACTTTCTATAGCACAAGTTTCATGCTTATAGCAGACTCAGGGCGCTATGGTCCAATTTCTTTTGTGGACCAGTGAGGAGAGGTGGTATAGGGGAGAATGTTTACTGTGCTGCATTAAGCGCTAGGTAAACACAACTCAGATCCAGCCAGGTGTTGAACTCAACCCACCTTGACAGGTAGCCAACCCCCTTGACAGGTAGCCAGGCCATTTGATAGGTAGCCAGCCCCCTTGACAGGTAGCCAGCCCATTTGATAGGTAGCCAGCCCCCTTGACAGGTAGCCAGCCCCCTTGATAGGTAGACTAATTAGTTTAAGCCTCTCACCCACACATGATGACATCCCATTTTAATATGATAAAAAAGTATAAATAAATACATAAATACAATAAGAAACCAAGAATAATACATTGTCATAACTCTTATATATCAAGACTGATACATTGTCATAACTCTTATATATCAAGAATGATACATTGTCATAACTCTTATATATCAAGAATGATACATTGTCATATCTCTTATATATCAAGAATAATACATTGTCATAACTCTTATATATCAAGAATAATACATTGTCATAACTCTTATATATCAAGAATAATACATTGTCATAACTCTTATATATCAAGAATAATACATTGTCATAACTCATATATCAAGAATGATACATTGTCAGAACTCTTATATATCAAGAATAATACATTGGCATAACTCTTATATATCGAGAATGATACATTGTCATAACTCTTATATATCAAGAATGATACATTGTCATAACTCTTATATATCAAGAATAATACATTGTCATAACTCTTATATATCAAGAATAATACATTGTCAGAACTCTTATATATCAAGAATAATACATTGTCATAACTCTTATATATCAAGAATAATACATTGTCATAACTCTTATATATCATGAATAATACATTGTCAGAACTCTTATATATCAAGAATAATACATTGACATAACTCTTATATATCAAGAATAATACATTGTCATAACTCTTATATATCAAGAATGATACATTTTCATAACTCTTATATATCAAGAATGATACATTGTCATAACTCTTATATATCAAGAATGATACATTGTCATATCTCTTATATATCAAGAATAATACATTGTCATAACTCTTATATATCAAGAATGATACATTGTCATAACTCTTATATATCAAGAATGATACATTGTCATAACTCTTATATATCAAGAATAATACATTATCATAACTCATATATCAAGAATGATACAGAGTCAGAACTCTTATATATCAAGAAAAATACATTGGCATAACTCTTATATATCAAGAATAATACATTTGCATAAATCTTATATATCAAGAATAATACATTGTCATAACTCTTATATATCAAGAATGATACATTTTCATAACTCTTATATATCGAGAATGATACAGAGTCAGAACTCTTATATATCAAGAATGATACATTGTCATAACTCTTATATATCAAGAATAATACATTGTCATAACTCTTATATATCAAGAATGATACATTGTCATAACTCTTATATATCAAGAATGATACATTGTCATAACTCTTATATATCAAGAATAATACATTGTCAGAACTCTTATATATCAAGAATAATACATTGTCAGAACTCTTATATATCAAGAATAATACATTGTCATAACTCTTATATATCAAGAATAATACATTGGCATAACTCTTATATATCAAGAATAATACATTGTCATAACTCTTATATATCAAGAATAATACATTGGCATAACTCTTATATATCAAGAATAATACATTGTCATAACTCTTATATATCAAGAATAATACATTGGCATAACTCTTATATATCAAGAATAATACATTGTCATAACTCTTATATATCAAGAATAATACATTGTCATAACTCTTATATATCAAGAATAATACATTGTCAGAACTCTTATATATCAAGAATGATACATTGTCATAACTATTTCAATTTGATAATGAAAATTAAAAATAAACATATATCTATATATATATGCAAGAAAAATAGACCCACTCAAACATAACACTACACACATATAGGTATTGGTAAAAAGAGGACAATTCAATAAGAGGGAGAACTCCTGTTGTTATCAGACAGTATTTATAACAATGGACTGCAGCCTGTGTGTTGAAATTCTTTAAAGGCCACTATGACACGAAGGATAAAACAAAATTCTGTCTACTATTGAAATATTCAACAATAATCTACACAACATGAAATTTTATTTAAAAAAAAAAAAGGAAGCCTGCCGGCGATGATAAAAACAGGAAGTGATAGGATTTCATCGCAGAAATAGAAACATATCAATAGAAGAAAAAAACATCCAAAACAGCAGGATTTTTTTTCCTGTTCGCCTTATCTCAGTCAAAGCTATAAAAAAAAATGTTATCTGGAAATGGAGCAACTCTAGGAAAGAATCAAGTGCAGGTATTAGAGAGAGAGAGAGGGAATCATGACTAGCCAATCAATTCATCAGAAAGACCAATTAGTTCAGGGGCCAATACTGCAGATAATCATGTTTATTACTGACACATTGATCAAGATTTTATTAACAAGCGAAGAAAATACAGCCAGAGAAAAGAAACGTGAATTTGCAATGTGATTAGGCTTTATTTGGGTCTAAAATAATAGCAGAAAGTTTACAATCTTGAATAAGTTCATCTTTCAATACATGGAAATATTTTCTGGTGCGATTCCCCAAAAAAATGGATTTTTGCAACAAAAGTTTCTGTGATTATGAGTTCAATGGTAAGCTGTCCTCATTTAATGTTAGCAAAAAGGCTTTGGCTATGTTTTATCACGCTCACATTTGCAATATTTTAAGTTTTAATATCACTGCATGGTATGGCAATCTGAGCATTAAAAATAAAAATAAACTTTATAGAATCCTAAATGCTGCTGGTAAAATTATTGGCCAAAAACAAACCCCATTTGGGCAGTTGTTTGAGACAAACATCCACAAAAAAAGCTAAAAAGATTCTAGAAATACAAAATCACCCTTTGGGTCAGGATTTTGTGACTTTACCATCACAAAAGACACCAATTGCAAAGACAAACAAACACAAACACTCTTTTGTTCCCCTGGCAATCAAATCATTAAATAGAAACAATCTGATATTAACTTTTCACATGTAAATTATGAATGAGTCTGGTGTGAATGTTTTTTTTTTGTTTTTTTATTATTATAATGTTTTGTTTGGTGCAATGAACAAATTGTAAGACAAATTTCCTTATGGACAAAAAGATTATTATTATTATTATTATTATTATTATTATTATTATTATTATTATTATTTCAAAATTGTCAATTGTTTAGGGTTTTTTTTTTTTGGGGGGGGGGGGTGGAGATATAAATGATTATATTTTTTTCACCTGAATTCATAAACTGGAATTTAAACCCTTTGAGTTTATAGACAGTAATTTAATCTCATGAATTTATAAACTGAAATTTTATCCCATGAATATAGAAACTACAATTTAGTGTCTGTGAATTCATAAGATGAACTAAAAATGTACATCTCAATTAAATTATCAAAAGCAAACATCATTTCCCTACCCAAGTTTTGAAAACTTCATTTTGATAACATCAATAAGCAAGACATGGAAAACTTCCAACTATTAGTTGATATTCAATTGTTAATGCCATTCCACTTCAGACTGGCTCTCCAACCAGCTAGAGGAGACCTACACAAGTTTAAGAGCTTCACAGTTGACAACAATTATTATCTTAACGGTTTTCTTGGTGTCAGTTTTTCTGGTGGGTTCTACCGGTAAGTGGTTGTAACATGCTGCCAATCTAGACAGTTTCAATATATCTTCTCAAATGTATTTACTATGATTGTTTTACTGATTGATTCATACATTTGTTTGTTTCAACTTAATGGAATATAAAGAATCAATGTTAGATTTTATTTGTCATCAAATAAAACATGAATACTTATGAATCAAGACACTGAATGGCTGCCTGGTCGTGCGGTTTGTGCGCTGGACTGTTGTTCAAACTTATCTATGGTCCAGGGTTCAAACCCTGCCTGCTCCCATCCCCTGTCGTCCTGTGGGAGGTTTGGACTAGGAAGTAATTATCTTCAACTCTGAAGGAACATCCGAAACATGTAAAACAAAACAAACTGAACAAAATGTAGTTTATAGAACTGAACAAAATGTAGTTTGTAGAGATGAACAAAATGTAGTTTGTAGAGATGAACAAAATGTAGTTTGTAGAACTGAACAAAATGTGGTTTGTAGAACTGAACAAAATGTAGTTTGTAGAGCTGAACAAAATGTAGTTTGTAGAACTGAACAAAATGTAGTTTGTAGAGCTGAACAAAATGTAGTTTGTAGAACTGAACAAAATGTAGTTTGTAGAACTGAACAAAAACGTAGTTTGTAGAACTGAACAAAATGTAGTTTGTAGAGCTGAACAAAAATGTAGTTTGTAGAGCTGAACAAAATGTAGTTTGTAGAGCTGAACAAAATGTAGTTTGTAGAGCTGAACAAAATGTAGTTTGTGGAACTGAACAAAATGTGGTTTGTAGAACTGAACACAGTTTTAAAATAAAACAAATGATAAGATATAAATATATAATAAAGTAAAACTGTATCCCACCCTTGCACAGTATCTGTTTCATAAGTATGTATATAATATTTCTTCTTCTGGAACAAATTATGATTAAGAACAAAGACTACACTGTTTTGTTTGCTAGCATACATCTACCTAACAAAGTTTCTAAGTCAGATGATTCAGATTATAGGAAAGAAAAATAAATAAAAGTTTGATTTTAGTTAAGCTCTTATTTCACATTAAAACATGAAACCAATCATAAGTACCATACAAGTGTTAATGTTATTTTGTCTTTTATATTTGCCAGGAAATATTCTGGTTCTGATTGTCTTTGCCAAAAACAAAACTAAGCAAACGGCCACAGTTTTCATAATGGCTCTGGCCACCACTGACCTCACCATCTGCCTGGTTGTACTCCCTGGAGTTCTGATCAAGGAGTGGTATGTGCCCTTCAGGTGGGATGCCCTCTGCCGAGGCTGGGAGCTTGTTCGATGTGCCACCATCCCGCTGTCATCTCTTATACTCGTCATAGTGGCGGTAGACAGATACATCATGATCTGCAAGGTTGGCCATTTCCAGGCCATCTCAACTAAAGAAGCCAGGTATGTTTTCAGTCATTCAGTCAGAATACACATCTCTCTAAGTCAACATCAATTTCACTTCGCTAAAAGCCTAGCATATCAAGCTCAGTAATGTGAATGTTGGGAGCTTAGTTCACCCAATTAAGATCCATTGTTAGTAAGTCTAATGTTTCATTTAATTCACAGTACACACCATATTTAGAACAAATATTCTGCCAAATTACAAGACACATTAATATTCATAATTTATTGTTACAGGTGGATCCTCATTGGAATCATTGTATGCAGTGTTGGCCTTGGGATCCCACCCATGCTTAGAGTAGGGGTATACCAAGAGGGGTCATCAACAGGGGACCCCCCAGAATATCTAGGGCTGTGCATCAGCAACGATTTTCTGATAACCAAAAATGCAGTTGACCACTACTGGCAGGCAATGGCAGCCAAGTTTTTCCTTGTCTTGGTGACTGTCATTGTTCTGTACAGCTCCGTGTTTCACACAGTCTACCAACAGGGTCTGTGGCACCCAGCAGCCTCTCACAGTGAAGCAGCTTCTGTTTCCAGACATGACGCTTCTAAAGCACCAGGCGAAACAAGCAACATAGCTACGGCTCCAAGGCAGCATTTAGTCACAACAGATGGTCCTAATCTAGAGCAAGTCACAACAGATGGTCCAAATAAAGGGCAACATAAAGTCATAGCAGATGGTCCAGCTCTCGGGCACCACAAAGTTATGAAAAACGCCCCAATCCCAGGAAACTATAATGTCGTAACAGACGATCCAAGCTCCAGGCATCACAAAGTGGACATCAGAATACCAGCTCAACTGTCTGAAGGGCAATCAAATAACTGTACATATTCCACTAGAGAGACCAAACCATCTGAAGAAATTATGCTTAACATTCCACAAGTTAAAAACATTGACTCTCAAGTTTCTCTCTATGATGCTCCCACGACACTTCTGGTCAGAGAAGCAGCAAGTCAACATCAACAGATTGTTCCAGAACCTCCACACACTAAACAACTGATGCACTGCAACCCATGGCAACCTACTGTACCTCTCCACAAAATGTCTGCGTTACAAACAGATGAAGACATCGGAGTGTACAACCAGAACACAGACATTTTATCAGCATGTAATGATGTACAGCCTAATCAGCTTGGTTCTCACTCCACTAGAGACAGACACAATTCCTACCCGCAGAACTTTAATGACAGAAATGAACAACTGGTAACTGGACACAGCTATCTCAATGAATCAGGCCAGAATGAGTTGATTCAACACAATGAATCTGACCAGAATGAGTTAATTCAACAGATTGAATCAGGTTCCAATGAGTTGAATCATCACAATGAATCCGGCCAGAATGAGTTGATTCAACACAATGAATCAGGCCAGAATGATTTGATTCAATACAATGAATCAGAACAGATTGAGTTGATTCAACACAATGAATCAAGCCAGAATGGGTTGATTCAACACAATGAATCAGGCCAGAATGGGTTGATTCAACACAATGAATCAGGCCAGAATGATTTGATTCAACACAATGAATCAGGCCAGAATGATTTGATTCAATACAATGAATCAGAACAGATTGAGTTGATTCAACACAATGAATCAGGCCAGAATGGGTTGATTCAACACAATGAATCAGGCCAGAATGGGTTGATTCAACACAATGAATCAGGCCAGAATGATTTGATTCAATACAATGAATCAGAACAGATTGAGTTGATTCAACACAATGAATCAGAACAGAATGGGTTAATTCAACACAATGAATCAGGCCAGAATGGGTTGATTCAACACAATGAATCAGGCCAGAATGATTTGATTCAACACAATGAATCAGAAACTAACCCAAAAAATATTTCATCAACTAAAAGTTATCAACAAGGGAAGAAATTAATGCATGAGATGCACAAAGAAAGTATGCTGCCCGGTGGAGGACAGTCCCATACTTCCCAAACCAATACACCTTGTGTAGGACAGTCCCCTACTCTCCAGTTTAGTGACCCCCAGGAAGGGCATTCCACAATGAAATGTTCGAGTCTCTTTAAAAGATTATTTCAAACTAAAGTCCATCCCCTCCAGCCAACAAATACAAGTGAGTTACAAACTCCCACCACTGGGAAGTCCTCCAGGACAGGGGCAGTCAAATTTCAACGCTACCACATTACAGATGCTAGGCAGAAAAGGATATGGACTGCACAGGTGAAGACGGCCAAAGTACTCCTAATGGTGACCATTGTCTATGTCCTGAGCTTTGCTCCAGTTCTCTTGATGACTGTAAATGCCATACCCTCGCATCGCATTCCGTTCTATACCTACTTCCTGCATAGCGCTGCCAACCCATTGATTTACTCCTTTATCAACCCAACATTCCGTATGCAGCTCATGAAACTTTTAAAATGTAGACGCTGGACAGAATAGACCAATACTGGACAGAATAGACCAAATACTGGACAGAATAGACCAATTGCTGGACAGAATAGTCAAAACACTGGACAGAATAGTCAAAACAATGAAATAGAATAGACCAAATACTGGAGACAGAATAGACCAAATACTGGAGACAGAATAGACCAAATACTGGACAGAATAGACCAATTGCTGGACAGAATAGTCAAAACACTGGACAGAATAGTCAAAACAATGAAATAGAATAGACCAAATACTGGAGACAGAATAGACCAAATACTGGAGACAGAATAGACCAAATACTGGACAGAATAGACCAATTGCTGGACAGAATAGTCAAAACACTGGACAGAATAGTCAAAACAATGAAATAGAATAGACCAAATACTGGAGACAGAATAGACCAAATACTGGACAGAATAGACCAATTGCTGGACAGAATAGTAAAAAAACTGGAATAGAATAGACCAAATACTGGAGACAGAATAGACCAAACACTGCAGACAGAACAGATAAAACATTGAAGACAGAATAGACCTAAAACTATATATTAAATAAATCAAACAATGAACAGAATAGATCCAGCACTCCACAGGATAGACCCAAACGCTGGACAGACTAGACCAACTGACCTATTCGTATAACCACCAGCTTAATGAAGGTCAATGTGATTATTCTTCCTTTTCCTTGTCGAGACAAAACAAAATCAAGTCATTGGTGATTAGCTAATGGACATGTCTCACAAGGAACTTTGAACTCACCACCAAGAAATACGTAAGAAATAAACTACGAAGGGAATTCCTGTGTGAGAGACGCTGATGGCACAATAACTCCACTGTAACTACGACTGAGTGATGTTCACCGCATAAGACATTAGTAATTTTAAAAAATGAAATACTAATTTTTATTTACTCTTTGTCATACAAATGTTTTCACTGTTTAAAACAGTTCTAGAGTTTTGTATGTCTGGAAGAGAATCATGCCTACACAACCATTTCTATGGTCATTGAGCGTCTAGTTATTGTGACACATAATTATAAAAAAATTTTCTGAGACAATTTTTTGTTTACAAATTATCTTTGTTCTCTTGGCTCCCCCCCCCCATTTTTTTGTTGATCAGTTCAGAATGTGTTGAGTACTAAAAGTGTGACAGATGAGACTTGAGCTCAGATACTAAAGTGATTTATGAAAGAGAATCCAATGTGGCAACTGTTTTAAAAACTTAACACTTTAAATATCTGCTTGAAATATTTTCAACTAAATTAATCTATTACAAATTACTTTCAAATGTGTTTTACACTATGGATGGGTACACGTGCAATTGGAAGGTATAGAAAGTATTTAGTGATTGCATTGGGAACATGACAAACTGGATAGTAAAGTTAGAAAGGGGAACTTTCCTGTTTTTAAAAACTATGTCATAAAAAAAAAAAATGGTAGGTATTTGTTATATTAAAATTGCGCTAAAAAAAATTGTTCCAATATTGTGAAATTTTCAAAATGTGATTTTTTGTAAATAGCTTTCAAATTTGTTGTTAAACCAATTAAAGACATAAAAAAACAAACTTTTTGACTTTAGTTTGTTAACCCCGCTTAGTACAAATAGTCACATCTATTCTTCTCTGTCAATTAAGCTTCAATTATTTTGTTTGATAGAAATAGCTTCTGATGTCTGATACATTCCGAGTTTTTATCATTAAATATAATTAATCTCTTGTTAGACTGTCCAGTTAGATTAGCAATAAGAAAGGTTAGTTCAAAGGGACATTACACACTCTACACAACTTAACCACTGACCTTGACAATGGGACCACTGACTTCCACAATCAGAAGCTCCTCGGCTGGAATGTTTGACAGATTGCTGACCTCACGCTTTAACGTTTTGTACTTCTCATCCATGTTCAGTCGCAGACCGTACTTCACAGGCACTGACCCATCCAGTTTTTGTACTGAAATGAGACATCAAAGTAATACTTACTATTATCAAAATCTTGAAGTTTAAAGAGTAAAATTTTCTTTTTTTATTATTTTTTTTCCAATTCTTACAAGATCTACTAGCTCACAATTTCTTCAAAGTAAAAAAAAGTTGGAATGTGGTCAAAAGTTAAAATGTGTTCAAAAGTTGGAATGTGGTTGATAGTTGAAATGTGGTCAATAGATGGAATGTGGCATAAAGTTGGAATGCGGTATAAAGTTGGAATGTGGTCAAAAGGTGGAATGTGTTACAAGGGTGGAATGTGGTCAAAAGGTAATATGTGGTAAAAAGTTTAGATGTGTTCAAAAGTTGGAATGAGGTCAGTAGTTGGAATGTGGTATTAAGTTGGAATGTGGTCAATAGTTGAAATGGGGTCAATAGTTGGAATGTGGTAAAAGGTTAGTAAAAAGTAAAAAAAAAAAAAGAATCATTAATTTCAAGCTAATATTTCAGACACAGTTGTATGGCTGGATAGCTCAGTTGATAAAGTGTCACAGCAATAATTCAAATGTCATAAGTTCCATACCCGTACTGGTCATTTATTTTCTTGAAGACAAGCCTTATTATTATCATTTTATTTATTTTTCAATGACTGTTTAGTTGACTATGTTATTTGAAAAAAAAGTACTAATAGAATTCATTTTAAGAAAATGTTAATTACATCATAGAACTGCAGGGATGTCATTAACAAATTCTGCTTAGTTCAATCAGTTTGCTAATTTTGTTACTGAGCTACAGGGTGACCTCAGTTTTATCTGGGTTTATTCTAGCTTCTTGATGTGTTTTTGAGTTGACAAATTCCAAACAGAGGGTGCTGGTCCTAGTCTTGTGCCTAAGTTAAATACCACTTCAGTATTGTTTTATCTTATTGGTAAACAAAAATTCAAATTTCTCTAATGCTTTGTTTTGTTTTTTGTTGGAAGCGTGGGTGAGAGGCCAAGTGCGCTTGAACTTGGCTTGGCTACCTAGAAGGAGGCTCGAGGTTCGACACCCGACTTGGGCAGAGTTGTGTTTACTCCTAGATACCCCCCCCCCCCCCACTGGTCCACAAATGAGATTGGACCAAAAGCGCTCAGAGCAAGCTATAAGCATGAAAGTAGCGCTATATAAAAGCTATAATATATATAGTATGTCAGCAAGTTTCTGAAGTTATTCAGGATTACCATTACAGTCATTGGCATTGGAGTTAATTTAGAATTATCATTAGTTATTGGTATTGGAGTTAATTTAGAATTATCATTAGTTAATGGTTTTGGAGTTAATTTAGAATTATCATTAGTTATTGGTATTGGAGTTATTTGGGATAACACTTAGCACTTACCTATAACTTCTATATGGATGCAACTGTCCATGGGAAGAGGTAAGGACAGGTGAGAGTAGGGGTCAAATCGGACACTGACATGACCGCACTCTTTACATTTCACCTGGGATTTCAAAATGCCATGAAATAAGTCGACAATAATAGACTGGTTCCTGAGTAAGTGATTCTCCCATGCCTGGAAAAAAAAAGTCTAATACATAAATTGTTATTACGATTGTTAAGACCAGAGAAATTTAGAAAATGATTTCAGCTGTTTCATGTATCTGAATTATTTATAAATGGATGCAAAAATGAACTGTCCCATACCATGGCAGATGGTTAAGACTAGACAAGAGAAATTGACATAGGGGTAGCTAGGAGAGGAGACAAGGAGATTTCGGTTGGGTTGGTAAGGAATGGAGGTTATTAAGGCTGGAGGTTTAAGTCTCTGTTTAGATCCAAATAGATAGATAGATAAGATAAGATCATTTTTATTGATCCAATCAAATGAAACTTCAGTTTGACTACAATTGACAACCTCAGCCTAACTACTGTAACAATAACACTACAGATGCAAATACGAACAACATTCACACATGAAAGGTAGAATTAGAAATTAGATATGTTAGAAATATGCCAAATAGAATAGAAAGTTATGTAACAGAGTTCATCTTTAACAATGTACAGCCATATGTATAAATATGTATACACAACCAAACTCAAGATTTAACATGTTCTCATCATAAATAACTTTATATATATACTATATTAAGAGCTAGTAACCAGCCAGATCTCACTAGACAAGACCACAAGATAGCACAGACAGAAAACACAAACACTACTGTTTTTCAGAATGAATTAACCTATGAGAAGGGCTCACCTCTCTGGCCACTTCTCTGTCAGGTCTTCCGTCGCTGTCTTTCAGCTCCACGTACGGCTTGTTGTGGACGCGGTTCAAGTCTTCATGAAGACCATCCAGCAGGAAGCTGAGCAGCTCCTGGGAATCATGCTGCTGGAAGCCATTGAAGCGTGGAGCATACTTCCCTATAGTCCACTAAAGGTCAAGGGAACAGCATATATAGGTTTATAAATAAATAGTTTTGGAATATGAAAAGTGGAGGTACAATTGGAAAAATCATTTCTAACAAACGACTCTAACAATGCGACATACCCTAAGCTTCAGTGGGGCTACAGTTTTGGATGTGCCGCTCCATATATCTTTAATAAGCTCCCCATAGCGCTGTGCTATGTGGCCCTTCATACCGAGAGGGTTGTCCCTGAACAAAGTGAGACATTAAGTTAGACATATAAAATAAAAGAAATATTTTACATTTTATCCACTGTGAATGCAAGAACAGAAATAGTAGAACAATGGAATACAAGAGCTTAGTTATATAAAAAGTTCTTTCTCAAATAAAGTCTTTTAAGTTGTTTGTGCAATGAGCCTTTTTTTTCTTCTAAAAATTGCTTTTATATAGCGCAACTTATCCTTATAGCATGAAAGAGTATAATGTGGGGGGCACAGTGGCAGAGTGGTTAAGTGCATGGCTTACGAACCTGGAGTCCTGGTTTCGAATCTCGGTGAAGATTGGGATTTTAGGGCACCCCCGAGTTCACCCAACTCTGATAGGTACCTGATTTTGGGAAAGTAAAGGCAATTGATTGTTGTGCTTGTCACATGGCACCCTGCTTGTTAACCGCTGGCCAAAGAAACAGATGACCTTAACATCATCTACCCTATAGATCATAAGGTCTGAAAGGGAAACTTCACTTTTATTTACTAGAGTAGTATAGTCCAATTTTTTTATGGACCATTGGGGGTAGGTGTATTTGGAAGAAGGTCGCCATGCTTTAGGCTGCAACACCTGCCCACTTGATAGGTAGCCAAGCAGTTTGTCACTCAGCTACATGTCTTAGTTTTCTGCATGGAAGGGGGGGGGGGTTACAAGTACCTTACTGGTACAGTACAACCAAATAACTTTCTATTTTAAAAATTTGCTAATCGCTCCTTGTAAAACCCCAAGAAAGTATGAACTATTACTATGTGATATTTTTAGGAGCAAGCTGACCTGTTGAGTTCAAAGAGGTGCAGGTTGCTGATGAAGTACTGGGTCAGTGGCCAGGAGTTTGAGACACACTGCAAGGCAGCATTCATGAAGCAGGTGTTACCAAGATTATTCAGCCCTGTTGCACCTTTCTGTGTCGGCACTGTAAACAGAAGTAGGGAGCTGACTGTAGAACTTATAAGGTCATATATCACTGGGAGTTACAAGTTTGAAAAGTAATTAAAATACAATAAATTATAAACTAAAGTTAATAAGGCAGTCTTTTTTGGTGAGCTAAAAGGTGGTCGACGTAACAGAGGCGCCCCACGGAAATGCTTCAAAGACCAGCGTAGCTGACATAGAAGAGAGCACCTAGTTGCATGCGGCCTCAGAACGAGACAGCTGGAGGTCACTCACAAAGGCTGCAGGATACACATTTGAGACCAAAAGAAAATCCGCTGCCGAGGACAGACGCAGACAGCAAAAAGAAAAACTAAATCGACCACCTGTGGACAATGGTTATGCTTGCCCTGGGTATGGCAAAATATGTATATACATGTAGGTAATATGTAGGTAACTACTGGGGCTGCAGAGCCACAGGAAATACTGCATTCCTCACTAATCTTCGGATTTGAAAACAAGCCTTATTATTATTAGGTCATATATCACTCGGCGTTATACGTTTGAAAAGTAATTAAAATACAATAAATTATTAACTAAAGTTGTCTTTTTAAAGCAATTTATTTTGACTAAAGGATTAATATATGATGTAGCTGTTTCGATTTTCTCATTCTATATTATCAATTTAATTTCACAAACATCAAAATTTTGTTTCAGGCTTTCATAACCTTAGCAAGATGGAAAAAATGTAAAAATCTTTATGACTGGAATCATATTCAGGCTTTGTATCAAGAGTTTCTATTTAGCTACAGCATCACTGTGTAGCTACTTCATCGCATATTCATTTCGTGTCTGACCAGTAACTTTAAAAAAAAAACTAAGTTTACAACACCCTGGGACAAATCAAACATCAGTTTTAGGGAGGAGTCAAACATCAGTTTTAGGGAGGAGTCAAACATCAGTTTTAGGGAGGAGTCAAACATCAGTTTTAGGGAGGAGTCAAACATCAGTTTTAGGGAGGAGTCAAACATCATTTAGGGAGGAGTCAAACATCAGTTTTAGGGAGGAGTCAAACATCAGTTTTAGGGAGGAGTCAAACATCAGTTTTAGGGAGGAGTCAAACATCAGTTTTAGGGAGGAGTCAAACATCAGTTTTAGGGAGGAGTCAAACATCAGTTTTAGGGAGGAGTCAAACATCAGTTTTAGAAAGGAATCAAACATCAGTTTTTAGAATATCTGAAGCAGACAGAGAAAGCAATGGGAAACATCAAAGAATGGACAGGCCTGTCATTGAAGGATATTCTGGTCATGGCAAAATCAGGGAATGGAAAAAGATGTTTGACAGATTATGTGTGGTGCCCCAACATTCAAACAGACTAAGGGATAGGTAAAGGTGGAATATTAAGAAATAAATTTGAACTATATTACCATCATCTTTCTTGGCAGTTTTATTTTTTGCCAGTTGGGACATCTCTTCTGGCCAGGTCAAGTCTTTGTTTCGTACTGTGGGAAGTAAAATAGAAAAAAAATTTCAGACCACAAGCGACCTTCTTGATAAGTTCCAACCCTGACCTAAAAATATTCTTCAAGTAAGTCATTACATTCCCGGCATGCTGCAATCCGTACCTTCTAATAAAATCTGTTGGTTATCTTCTATCTCGCAATCCTCCACTGTTTTTTCCTCATCTTCCAGAAGTGTCAAGTTTTGCTGAAACACACACACACACATTGAATAATAATTCTGAATTAAAAGATGCAGTCATTTCATGGCCAAATGAATCTCCAGTGAAACAATGAAGGATGCTTTAAAATGTATTTCACTTGTTGTTCAAACTATCTCTATGTCTCCAGAATGATGCTCCCATCATTAATTTTAAGTGACCATTTTGTCAGATCAGGGCTATCATCATTAATGCATCAAGGCCCATTTTTTTTTTCCCTTATATTTTTCTTTCCTGTATGTTTGAAATATTTTCAAAAATCTTGAATAGTTTCTCTAAGCTAAATATCCAGAGTTGTTCCCCTTTTACTATATTTGTCTCCCAAATGCAATGCCCAAGAATTCCATAAAGGGGTATTGTTTAAAAATGTAGATACATATGAAAAATAATTATTATTCATTCAAGATTATAAAATATTTCCTAGATTTAATCTCTTGATCTGACTTGTCTCAGATGGGTTACTTTTCATTTTTAATTTCATAAATGTAAAAATGTGAAATCACTTTTCATTCTAAAAAAAATTATTTATTTTTCATACATAGAGCATTCATCTTGCACGGATATATAAAGTTTTCTGATAACAAACAAAAAAAGTAGCTAAAGTTTAACCATTACATGGTAGTGATGGACAAATGGGGCCAAGTGAATAATTCTGTCAGAACATGAAAACCATAATGATGATAGCGAAGAGTCAGAAGATGAGTTTGTACTCAGAGGGTTAAGGTTAGGCTACAATCAAACATATACATTACAACTAGGAAAAACAATAACATCAAAACAATGCTTTACATTTGCACTAATCAAATCCTTGAAATGTGCATAACAAAACTCAATGTGCTATCAATAGGCTAACCTAAACCTGTGCTGTATCTCCTAATCTTTAACCCTTACAGGTCATAGTCATATAACAACATGATCATCCTACTGCATGGGTCAGCTCACTAGTTATTGTAGAAAAGAAAGGAGCTAGAGACTTCTGCAGAGCCTGGTGGCTGAGTGGTAACACACTTGGATTCTGAACTGAGGGGGTTCCAATCCGGTGAAGATTTGGATTTTGAATTTCTAGACTTTTAAAGAGTGCCCCCCGAGTCCAACCAGCTGCAATGGATATGTGACATGAGTTGGGGAAAGTAAAGGCGGTTGGTCAGAGAGCTGGGCACACTGCACCCTGGCTAACCATCTGACATAGAAACAGATGAGATTTACATCATGTGCCCTGTGGATCGCAAGGCCTGAAAGGGGCGAAAAGGGTAGCTTTATGACTTTTTTTTTTTTTTTTTTTTTACTAAAGAAGTCTATTACAGTAATCTATTACATTAAGAACCCTTGGCGTATGTCGTCAGATTCTTCCTTTACTATAAGCATCAAGCATCCTTTCGTTCTAAATCCATCAAGTTGTGTGTTGAACACTTACCTCATCTTTAGAATGAATTTTCCACAATCTAAAGTCCTCTCTGTATAACCTGAGCTTGCTGCACAGGAACTCGTAGATCTGGGCCAATGTATGCTTGCGACTAAAGGAGGCGGTGTGGGCATGGAAGCGACGGGGCAACGTCGGGCCATTAGCGAAGGCTGAAGCAGAAAAGAATTGAAATAAGTAAGTACAGCACACCTTCCCTTTACACGAGTTATAACAATAAAACTTAGCCACAAGAGTAGGATTAGTTTTAAAAAAAAAAGGATTACATGACATAATTTTGTTGAACTATTTATTTCATAAAACTAACATCGGTACCAGAAAAAAAAGAAAGAGAGACAGAGAAACAATGGTCCAACAGACTAGGGGATAGGTGAATATGAAGCATCATATTATCTCATTTCATATAATGACAGCAATAACAAAACTAGATTTCACATAGTAACAAGATATATTCACAGGGTAACAAGATATACTCACACAGAAACAAGATATACTCATACATTAACAAGATATACTCATACAATAGCAAGATATACTGATACAGTAACAAGATATACTCATACAGTAAAAGATATACTCATACAATAGCAAGATATACTCATACAGTAACAAGATATACTCATACAGTAACAATATATACTCATACAGTAACAAGATATACTCATACAGTAACAAGATATACTCATATAGTAGCAAGATATACTCACACAGAAACAAGATATACTCATACAGTAACAAGATATACTCCTACAGTAGCAAGATATACTCATATCTGTCAAGATATACTCATACAGTAGCAAGATATACTCATACAGTAGCAAAATATATTCATACAGTAGCAAAATATACTCATACAGTAGCAAGATATATTCATACAGTAGCAAAATATACTCATACAGTAGCAAGATATACTCATACAGTAGCAAGATACACTCATACAGTAGCAAGATATACTCATACAGTAGCAAGATACACTCATACAGTAGCAAGATATACTCATACAGTAGCAAGATATACTCATACAGTAACAAGATATACTCATACAATAGCAAAATATACTCACAGTAACAAGATATACTAACACAGTAACAAGATATATTCACACAGAAACAAGATATACTCATACTCATACAGTAGCAAGATATACTCACACAGTAGCAAGATATACTCACACAGAAACAAGATATACTCATACAGTAGCAAGATATACTCATAAAGTAACCAGATATGCTTGACTTACACAGTAAAAAGATATATTCACAATGTAACAGGATCTACTTACATGTAGTGACACCATTGATCCCATTCATCAAGCTGGTTAGGTAAGTTGACGACTGTGCTTTTTGATTTGGTGTCTGGTGGCGTATGATTCTAACACAGATAGGGTAGAGCTCCAACTCAAGTCCATTGCCAGTGCTGATAACCTAGTTTGGTGGAAAGTGTTTTTGTTAAACCTTGACCAAATATAGAACTAATAATGCATCCAGTGGAGTGGGAAAAAAAACACTAAACAATAGGACCTGTAATCGACACACACATATATATATATATTACACAAAACTTGGACATGAGTACAAAATAAAGTTCCCCTTTCAGACCATGCAGTCTATAGGGCAGATGATGTAAAGGTCATCTGTTTCTTTGGCCAGTCAACTAGCAGGGTGTCATGAGGCCAGCACAACAACCAACCACCTATACTTTCCCAAACTAAGGTCAGGTACCCATTAGAGTTGGGTGGACTCAGGGGTGCCCTAAAAATCCAGAAGCTCAAGGTCCCAGTCTTCATGACGTAAGCAAAAAAGTTAGAAATAGAAATTTTTGTTTTATTAGCACCATTTGTGCACAGATGAGAGACCATAGTAGGCCTCAACACTGACCTGCAAAGTCACAGCCTGTGGGCAGCTTAGACCAATAGCTCATTATCATGTCACATGTCTGCGCAAAAAAACTATATGAAGAAAGTCTGGAAGCTAATAAGAGTTTAAGAAGGTTTTTTTATGGACAACATGCAATGCTTCCGTTCAGCAAAGTGTGACTGAACTCATGGGGGTTAACTAAGAAATCTATTTCCAGTTCAAATTACAGAGGGAGCAAAGGGAATTAACTTATTTTAGATGGCTCAACAAAATGGCTGAGACGGATTTTGGGAGTCAGTTACCCAGATTGGGTCTCAAACAAGGAAATCCTGTGCCGAACTGGGAGTCAAACACTTAGTGAGGTTGTGAAAGAGCATCGCATGAGGTTTGCGGGACATGTTATACGACATAAATGAACTACGAATACCAAGAGTTGCGATGGCATGGAAGCCAATATGAGGAAAGCGCAAACAGGGACGTCCTTGTATAACTTGGCGCCACAGCTTCATGGAGGACCAGGTGGGAGGAGGCTTCAGACGTTGCCAATGACAGATCTTTATGGAGACAGCTTGCCGCCAATTGCGCGGAGCGGCGCGGGAGGACCTAAGTCTAAGTAAGATGGTCTGAAACTAACTCTTGAGTGAATGGAAGTTTATATTCTGGTTTCCCCCAAGTTACTAGAAGTGAAGAGATAAACATTATGTATGAGAGGCAATCTACTTGTCAATGAAGCTAAGATATTTGCCTTATTTTTATTAAAAGTTTGAATTGATAAATCTATGTGATTTCATTTCTGTGATTCTATTGCATATGTTATTCTAATTGAATTTATTTATTAAAGTGTTTAAAATTTTTAAATCTTGGATTTGTTTTGTGCTTTATTCAATCTGAGTTTTGTTGTGTTTATAAAAGAACAAAAGGACCAACGAGTAACATATAATTGAAACAGAAACACAAGTGATCTCAATCCAGGAAAAACACAACTCAACGCTCCCCATAAAAAACCTAGACCTTAAAACATGGTTCCGCCAGCTAGACCTAACTATTTATTACATTATTACAACAGTCAAACAAAACAGACTTACAGTTCGCGGCAAGGCAGGCTGACCTCCATACCAGGTGGTCAATGCCCTCCAAATACACTCTGGAACAATTTCAAAATCCTTTCCCCGAGCTAACACCGTATCTCTCTTGAGTCGTCCCCCTTCATTGGTTAATGATAAATACTGAAGAAATACGAAAAAAAATAATCACAAAATGTCCAACACTAAATAAAACATCAAATATTTAAATACAAGGACAATGAAAGACACAAAGGTAAAGGCACATTCCTCGTCCCATATGCTAAGACAAATTTGTACAAATACTCCTTCTTCCCTAGTGCTATTAGAGCATGGAATGGGTTGCCTGAGCTAGCCAGGAAAACCAGTGACTTGGCAGAATTTAAGTCATTGGTTGATATGCATGACTAAATGCATGACGCGTAGGACGTAATCATCTTCTTTTTTGAAGTAACGTCTGTATCATATAAGATAAGATATTGATTTGAAACATGTCCTGGAATTAAACTGGGTCAGTTAAATATAACTGTATAATTATGTCTAGACAAATATGAGCTGAATGGCATAGCATATGTATCATGTGTTAGTCAGAGTTCCTATGTCTAAACCAGATCAGATTAATTTATTGAAAGTCCAGCCCCTCGAGTACATACAAGACATGGGACAATTACACTGGTGAAACAACAGGAGATGGGACAGTTACACTGGTGAAACAACTGGAGATGGGACAGTTACACTGGTGAAACAACAGGAGATAGGACAATTACACTGGTGAAACAACAGGATATAAGACAATTACACTGGTGAAACAACAGGATATAGGACAATTACACTGGTGAAACAACAGGATATAGGACAATTACACTGATGAAACAACAAGAGATGGGACAATTACACTGGTGAAACAACAGGAGATAGGACAATTACACTGGTGAAACAACAGGATATAAGACAATTACACTGGTGAACCAACTGGACATGGGACAATTACACTGGTGAAACAACAGGACATGGGACAATTACACTGGTGAAACAACAGGATATGGGACAATTACTCTGGTGAAACAACAGGAGATGGGACAATTACATTGGTGAAACATTAGGATATATGACAATTACACTGGTGAAACAACAGGATATGGGACAATTACACTGGTGAAACAACAGGAGATAGGACAATTACACTGGTGAAACAACAGGAGATAGGACAATTACACTGGTGAAACAACAGGAGATAGGACAATTACACTGGTGAAACAACAGGAGATGGATTGTTGTGCCAACAATGTGCTCATAAAGATACAACAAACCCCTAGATCTCTATCTAGTCATAAGTTTCATGGAGGAACTCCAACACATGATTTCACACAGTAACTTATGATGTGATACAATGACTTTATAGGTATTTACAGTGGAGTAACATGAATGCAATTGAAGGATTGCCATTATTATTAACATGAAGACAATGCTACAATATGGTAGGAAGCAACCAGCAGTGGGTTGTTTTTTTTTTAAAACCTTTTCTTAAAACAACTCTTTCTGTGTAAGGGAATGCAAGACGATTGGCCAGACTTTTTTAACAGTGAAAACTGCAATTTATTTTTACCTATTTGTATTCTTTTTCTACATATTTTTTTAAACTACTGTGCTTCAGAGTATAAGACCAACCATAAAATGTACTGTTGGTGTGTTTCCAAGTAATATGGATGTAACTTAAAAGATGAATGTAACTTGTGAGATAAATGTAACTTATAAGATGAATGTAACTTATAAGATGAATGTAACTTGTAAGATAAATGTAACTAATAAGATGAATGTAATTTGTAAGATAAATGTAACTTGTAAGATAAATGTAACTTGTAAGATAAAATGTAACTTATAAGATGAATGTAACTTATAAGATGAATGTAACTTATAAGATGGATGTCACTTATAAGCTGAATGTAACTTATAAGATGAATGTAACTTATAGTAACCCAAGGGCTTAATTGTTGTTGAGAGGAGGAGAAGAAAGGTCTCGAACCATGAACCTCAGACTTGGCAACACCACCTACCATTCAGTTTTCACAAATGTCTCAACTTTTATCAGCTTCCCCCTTTGCCCCCTCCATCTTTTATGCAATGCCAACTGTCATTTTAAAAATAGCCCATTAGTCATTGTATTGTACTGCATCAGTCTTAACACACACACTCTGCAACAGCAGCACTCCCTTAGCTCAGGAATGAGATGTGGGCTTGAACAACCAGAAATAAGAGAAAATAGAAATAATTTTACTCACTTTTGATGGATTCACTAAAAGGTGATTGTTGTTAATCGCTGGAGGTTTGCCCGTGCCTGCGTGGCCCAGCTTCCTTGAAGTCTTTGGAGAGTATCCCACTGGCCTGTGGCTAGGGGTACCATCTGGCGGTACTAAAGTGGACGCATTGGACCTGAAAAAATCAAACATCCTAATTGAGTTGACCTGCCAATTAAGATTTACACACCAAAAAACAAAGCAATTTAACAGTATACATTTTAAACCATAAATTATAATTATATGTTTTAATTTACTTTAATAAGGGAAAAAAAAGGACATACATTTTTTTCATCATTACATTGATTACATTGAAAAATTATTTAAAATCGACAGATGAAATTTGTTACAAAAATTTCTATTGGTTGCTTGAACTAGGAAGAACAGCCAATGATGACATAGCAATTTATAAATAAATATAGCTTTTATATAATGCTACTTTCATGCTTATAGCATGCTCAGAGCGCTATGGTCCAATCACATTTGTAGACCAGTGGGGAGAAGGTTTTCAGTGCTGCCTTTAGGAGCTCAGTAAACACAACTCTGCTGGAGTCGGAGCTCCTTTCATAGATAGCCAACCCTGGCCAAGTTCAAGCGTACTTAGCCTCTCGACCATGCCTCCCATGCTAAAAATTATTTATGCATCTAGTTTACTACAAGGATTTGTGTAGATTTTTATTATTATTGGAAGAAACAGCATCTATAAAACATGGTGAAAAAACAACAAACTTTGTTTTAATCAATAATATCTGCTTATGTTTTATAAGCCTAAAGTTCTAGATCTGGGTTGATGTTTCCATGTCACCAAATATTCATTACCTGTAAGTCTGACTGCTAGTGTCAGGGCCAGGACGAGACGACCCGACCATGATCACAGACTCCTCTTCCCAAGACAAGGGCACACTAGTGTGTTTGCTCTTGAGTACCTTGTGTGGGCGTGTTAGTGTGTCCGACTGCTGAAAAGTAAAAATATAGAAAAGTTAAAAGGCTCTGATACAAAACAAAAGTTCATATTTTCTTCCTAACATATATAAGCTACAGAAGTATTGTACTCATATACATGCCTCCACACAGACATAATCCAGCCACATGGTCCACCACTGCATACTGACCAAATACCAGACTTGACCTATTTCAAGGGACTTGCGACTTTCCCTTTCCAGCCAATGCCTGAAAAAATACAAATAAATGCATCATTCTTTTGCTTGCAAGTTACAAATCAATTTGAAATAATGACAGAAAAAAAAAAAAAATCAAGTATATACAGTGGAAAAAGACACAAGGTTGATAATGCCATGATGAACAGTCAAGCCCAGAGAATCTGATCAAGACAAATTAAAAAATGTATGGTTTTTTTTGTTGTTATATTAGTTGAATGAACAAAAAAAAAACCAAATACTTACTGGATAATTCTTCCTTCTTCTTCTTTAGTTTTTGGAAATAACCCAAGAACAATGTGGCAGATCTGAAATGAAACAAACTCACTACAATTCATGTTATTAACCTGTCAAACTGAAATAGAAACACTACTAATGAAATAAACTTTCATATTGCCAATTCAATGCATCCTTTGGCAGAATATCCAGAAATATTTGGTAAAGACATTATTACATGCCTCTAGAACGTGGACACGTTGAGAAGCTGAATTATTTTCACATGATCTGTGTTGGGAAAATCTTTACCATTAAAGAATCTTTAATTCTAACACCTGAAACATGTAAAACATACATTCTTCTTCTTCTTCTAGCCAGCTTTATTGTTGCTGAGCTGTGAGCTCTTTCGCAGACTGTGCCAAGGAAAAATAGTGTGCTGTTCTCTTCAGTTGTTCAGCACTGTCATACAGGGTGTTGGTTATGTTGGGCTGTAGTGGAAGTAGGGTCTGCCTAAGGTGGATTAGGGAGGGGCATTCAAAGAGGATATGGTTTACGGTTCCAAAGGGGTGGGCGCAGTGTCTGCAAAGGGGGAGTTGTGTGATGTTTATTTTGTTCAGGTGGTAATTTAATAGTGGTGTGTGTCCTGTTCTTAGTTGGAAAATTGTAGATTGTTCTTTGCGGGGGAGGAAGTTAATACTGTCCAGTTTGTTAGGCGTAGTCATTTCTTTGTACATGGCTCTGCCTGTGTTTCCTGACGCCCATTGGTTGAGCCACTCCTCTTTTGTGATTGTTGACTAACATTGACCCTTAGGGTGAGGTAGTTAACAGGTCTATCCGGTTGTTCCATAGAGGAACCTGCCTTTGACAGCTCATCTGTAAAACATACATAAACCAACATTCCACCCAAGACATGGAAAGATGGCTCAAGACAGAAAAAGGAAGAAACAGCAGTGGATGTATTTCATTTACCTGACTAAGAAGTTCTAAAAAATCTGTGGTCAGTTGGTTGTTCACTGTCCACAAAAGGTAATCTTCCAATGTCAGCGATCCTTCCTAAGGAACAGAAAATCACACTCATGTATTCATTCACAATTAACTTGTTATATAATATGTTGTATACATTTACAATTCATAATCCCAAACTCAATACAGTTAATCCCTATCACATATGGCTGCCTGGTTGCGCGGTTTGCGCGCTGGACTGTCCTTTGGATTTATCTACGGTCGAGGGTTCAAACCCTGCCCGCTCCCATCCCCCATTGTCCTGCAGGAGGTTTGGACTAGGAAGTAGACTATCTTCAACTCTGAAGGAACATCCGAAACATGTAAAACAAACAAACATAAAACCGCAACAGACTCTTGTAGGTGAATAATTACATAACTTTTTACCTAATCTGTGGAACCTAACATGACTGCTTCAATGTGTTAATATAACAAGATTCCAAGATAAGCCATACTTATGTTTGTACACTGGAACTACACTTTTTATTTTAGTTTAGCTCAACCAAGTTGTACAATGGACAAGAAAATATGCGCGTGCTTATTTAAAACTACATCCCCATTGGAAAAAGGATAATTTCAGATGATTTGTAATAAGAACTTAATACAATGCTGTGAAAATGGGTACACTTGATTTGTAAATAAGTTTCATTCTTTAAAAGAGATAAAATGAAAGTATTTTAAAAATTTTTTTTTAGGGCCCCGGGTAGTGGGTGAGGCATTAAACATACACCACGGTCTCCGCCATGCTCTAAGAAACATTAATGCCAAGTTTTATCAAATTTTTTGTCAAACAATTTTGATTTCTATGCAGGACATACATGCATGCACCTTACATTCAATTACATATATTAGATTGTTGCTAACATCAACAGAGTTTGGTACCATGGTACTTTGACAAATATATTCTTCAAAGAATGACTATGATTTGCTATAGGAAAGACAATGCATGTGCAAGATATGAAGAGACATCATAATGTCAATGATGAATTATTGAGAGAACTAATGCTGAATGCCAATGGTAAACAAAGGGACATAACTGATGTGATGACAGAGTTATGCTTACTTTGTTGAGGTCATGACATGATAGAATTTCTCTGGCTACTATATGAGGATCTATCACGGGCAAGTCTTGCAGATTCTGTCAGAGTCAAAATATGGAAGACACATTTTAATCTCTTTCTAAACAAAACCAGGCTGGGGCAGAATGAGTAAAAAGCAATAGGTCATCTATCCCATTCTAGCGTTTGCACAAAGTCCATAATGTGCAAAAAGATTGTAAGTTAAGCACAATTTTCCCGAGGCTGGATATCAGTTTAGCAGATAATTAAGAGCCAAACTTGGCTTGTTAAGATATTATAAAGAATATTCAAATTAAGAAAAGTTGAAAAGAACATGAAGCCAAGATGTTGATATAACAGTGATGTAAACCAAAACCAAAATGCTGATACAACAGTGATGTAACCAATAATCTAAATTTTAAGACATTTTACAAGCTGTGATGGAATATATAAATGAATAAATTATGCAAATTTTAATTTTTTTAGGCATATCTGTAGATAGAAAAACTGTAGAGTTAGTCTAAAGTGACTAACATTGTTCACTGATTGAAAGAAACAAAAAGTTGGCAACAGTGACCATTTTGACAAATTCAAGGGAAACAATTCAAAATGTAAACTAAAAGTGTATAACATTCACCAATGTTGCGTCAGAGTTGTACACCCTCCTCACGACATTTAAATTCTCAAGCATGGCTACCACTTCCTGTTCGCTGAGCCGCAAGTCATGGTCAGCATCAAACACTTTGAAACAAACTGAAACAATAAAAACAATAAAACTTGGACACAAGTCAAAAGAAATGTTTCATTATGTTCTTTATGTTCTATGGACAACATCGTCTATAGTTTATTAAAGTCAAGACAAAATTATTTCAAAAGCATTCCCCACCAATTAATGCCATGTTGAACAGCCAAGCCCAGTGCGCTTGAACTTGGCTTGTCTTGGCTACCTAGAAGGGAGCTCGAGGCTCGACACCCGACTTGGGCAGAGTTGTGTTTACTGAGCGCCTAAAGGCAGCACGGAAAACCAACTCCTAGATACACACTCCCCCTCCCAACCGGTCCACAAATGAGATTGGACCAAAAGCACTCTGAGCATGCTATAAGCATGAAAGTAGCGCTATATAAAAGCTATAATAATAATAATAATAATATATTAATGGACAAAGAACTATCTGTCAAAAAAAAAAAAGGACATGTCTAGTTCCCCTTTTCTGTGATTCATGGCCAAGTAGAATATAGTTCGTCCATCGTGGTTCGATGATGACCACTTTGTCATCCAGGGGGCTGAGGGCTTTGCACTGGGGTTTTATGCCTCCTCATATGGCTGGTGAGACCTATGTGAGCCCGGAATGTTCGGCCCCCTCTCTGGGCCAAGCAGAATACCATGTAGGCAGCACAACGATTCAAGAAATATACTTTATATATATAGATATATTTATTGTTATGACATGATTAGGATTTAGTTATTTGTTTCGAAAATAGAGGAAAGTTTTACTTAGTGACGAATGACCCGATAGATATTTAAAAAGTAGAACGCTCTATTCGACGCTAAAACAAGACGCTTTGTGTAGAACATTAGGAATAACAAGTAATAGATATACGGCTTTACTAAAAGACGTTCGACGGATCCCTTCTTAAGTATTAAAAGTATTAATTGTTGTTGAGTGCTGGCCTTTTGTCGGAGTTGCTGTTTCAGGATTGAGTTCGGCATTACCTCCATTCAAGTTTGTTTATATTTCAAGTTCTCATCACCGCGGAAGCGCACAAATATATATATATATATATATGGCTCACTGATCAAAGACTCATAATGGGTTCCAAGGATCCAATGTGATCAATAACATATTTTGAATATTTGGATTATGTTGTATATTTAATGTGTTTAGGCCTAGGAATTAGGTGGCCAGAAAAGATAACTACTATCGATTTGTGGGAGAGAACTAGATAAAAGCCCATAGCCCATGACATCACAAAATGAAAATGGAGCTGGAAAGGACACACCCTGCGAAAACCAGCTACCAATGTTGCAAGGCAGGCACTTGACTGGAACCCTCAAGGAAAGAGGAAAGTGGGCAGACCCAAGCAAACCTGGAAGAGGTCAGTCATCAGTGAAGCTGAGGGTACTGGAATGACATGGGAGCAGATGAAGAAAGCTGCTCAGAACCGAGTTCGGTGGAGAGGTGTGGTTGCGGCCCTATGCTCCCCTGGGAGTGCACAGGATTACGTCAGTAAGTCAGTTAGGCCTAAATTATATAGTGGAAAGTGAAAACAGTACAATCATGTATCTCCAATGGTAAAGTTCCCTCTGTGTGGGTAGAACTCTTCAAGGTGACATAAAACCAACTGCCTAACAACTTGACCTTTAGGCACAACATGGCCTAATAGAAATTGTGATGATGTACCAAAAATCCAAGACCCACCCCCAGATGACAACCTTAAGATTAGGACAAGCCCAATCAGGACTAAAGAGGTTTCTAAAAAATAGCAAGGCACCAGGTCTCAGCATGGTGTCAGAAGAAATGCTAAAATAGGAAATACAATAATTTTAAAAATAAAGAAACAAATAGCGTCACCATTCCTTTGTAAATCTGCAAAGTTCAATCCATTTTCATACGAATGTCAGGAAATGAGAATATATACATTTGAAATCAATTTGTAATAGAAACCCTATTGACAGTTCATCAACACAGCTAATACTTACATTTCTGTCTCTCTAGTGAAGGACCACGGCAACAAGCAGATATCCCACAAGCCATTTCCTTAAAGTCTATATGGTTGTCACAATTTTCATCAAATGCTGTAAATAATGCTGCAACGATAATGTGAACATTTTTTTTTACTGACACTTTATAAACAGGCATTACTTCCCCTTCCAAAGTAATAATAATAATAATAATAATTTTATTTATAAAGCGCTGTTAACAAACAAAATGTAGGCTCAAGGCACTGTAATAACATTACAAACACAAACATGACAGTGAGAATGACAGTTAATCTAAAAAAGTTTTAAACAGATAGGTCTTAATGTTCTTCTTAAAAGTGGCGTAGCATGTTGTCTGTCTGAGATCAATGGGGAGTGAGTTCCAAACCTTTGGTCCGTGAACTGAAAAAGCCAGCAGACCGTAGCTTTTGAGGGAGAAACGTGGCAGTACTAAAAGCGTTGAGTCCATTGAGCGCAGGGCTCTCTTGGGGACATATGGAGTAATCAGTTCTCTAAGGTACAAGGGCATCTCGTTGTTATATATACATTGATGACAAAGTGTGGCGACCTTGTAATCGATTCTCGCTTTCACGGGAAGCCAATGGAGCGTGCACAAGAGCATAGAAGCAGAATCTTGTCTAGTTTTTTTAAGGACTATTCGAGCGGCGTTGTTCTGTATACGTTGCAGCTTGGCTATTTTGTCATCAGGTATACCTGCTAGCACAGCTTTGCAGTAGTCAAGGCGGGAGAGTATGAATGCCACAGCTAGCGTTTTTGTTGACTCCGTTGTTAAATATGGGTATAATACCCTCAAACCTTTAGATGTAATTAATCTTTTTTTCTTACAAGTTTCATCATTTTAAGGTATCAGCCTACGACTGAATTACAGGCCCAAACCAGTGAGTAAAGGTAAAACTGTGAGAGTAATTCATTGTCCAGACACAAATGTTAATAATTTTAACCCTACCAGACCCCAGACCCTAAATCTAACAGTCTCTGGGGGGCACACCAGCCCACAGTGATCTCTCCTACGACCTTACTTCCAGTCCTACTTAACTCATTTCACCATTTACACTTTCACACTCTGTATTCACTAAATTGACCAAAGTAAAATAAAGTACAACAAGTTTACTATTTTGCCTGTGACACTAATCTTGAAGCCATCAGCTCAACAGCAGAGATTTTCTAGAACTAGATGAGAATTAACTTGCCAAGTTTTGCTTGAAGTAAAGCTTACTTAAAACATAAGAGTTGATAGCAAATAAATCAAAGTTCACTTACATTCACAAAGTTTCTCTGGCATAGGAGGACAAACTTGAGTTTTGAATAGGTCTAGGTCGAATCGACCTGTTTTAGATAATCCTTTCAAAAACCAATAGCGTTTCTCAAGTTCCAAGATTTCTCTTTCTTCCACTGAAAAATATTTTTAAAATTTGATTAAAAAAAATAATTATTTCACATATTAGCAGCAGTTATAATTTTTTAAAGTATAGAGAATATCTTGATGTTTCTACCAAAATCTTTTGGTTCAGAGAATCATTTGAAATGTTATACTTGGGTGAAAGTCATCTGACAGATAAAAGCAATATGACTTAGATCTGAATCTATGACATAAAGTCTGAGTTTTACCTCATCAAGAACATTTCCTGTGGTTCACTATTGCAGAGTTGTAGGAAAGATTTTAAGAATGTGAAAAAAACAAATGACGATAGAAAACTCGCAGACTGACTTTATTTTACAACAGGAACAGTTCCTGTTATGAGTGTTGTCTTAGGAAGTAATAATGAATCTAATTTTAAACCAGACTTCTTGGCTGCTTAGTTGTAAAATAAAGTTCCCCTTTCAGACCTTGTGATCTATAGGGCAGATGATGCAAGGGTCATCTGTTTCTGTGGCCCATGGTTAACAAGGGTGTCATGTGGCCAGCAAAATGACCTATCGCCTTTACTTTTCCCCAACTAATGTCAGGTACCAATTAGTGCTGGGTGGACTCAAAGGTGCCCTAAAGATTCCGAAAGTAAAAACTCTGTCTCCGCCAGGATTCAAACTTGGGATCCCCCAGTTCAGAAGCCGAGCTCTTTACCTCTCAGCCTCCACTGCGCCTCCTGTGCTTAGTTGTGGCAGAGGATAAAGTTATAACTTATATCACATCATGATATTACAAACAATAATCTCACCAAGAAAAGCAAAATGAAATAATATCATCTGAATTTTCTTTTTTTTTATGAAAAAAATTAAAGACCTATCATTTAATTAGTTTATGATCAAGATATCCAGTAGATCTAAGCTTTTTAAAAATATTTTTCCATCATTATATAAAAACTTTAAAAAAAAAAAAAAATTTGGAATGAATATTACTTGACCCAAGGTACGCACTCACACTTACAGAGAGGATGAACACTTACAGTGAGTGACTCCTGCTAAGGTTTGGTAAAAGGTAGGCGTATCATGGTCCCCAGAAAGAGACAGACTGGAGGACTCCATCAGAAGCCATTTGCTAATGATAGTCGCGTCAGGGTGCTGCTTCAGCCATGCTGAGAACTGCTCATACGAAACCTGGTCAGACTAAACAAAAAAATAAATTATATAAACATTAGAAGGAGGAATACCTTAATGTATGTTCTGAGTTTACTAACGTCTACATCTCATATTCAGACAGATCTAAGTGTATTTCAACAATAACAGGAAGATAATGAAGATAAACTGATTTCTAGCTCACAAAAGGATTATAAGGACTTTAGAATCAATTATTGATTTTATTACAATACATAAGAAATAATAATATACATATAAATTTGTTTAAAAATAAAGTAATCTCTTCATCAATGAAATAAAAACCATTTGATCATCTTGATAAAAGTCGTCAATTACATTCCACCGAATATGTCAGAACCTTTGACCCTTATTCTGGGTGCTCTAAATTCCCTAAACTTTGCCAGATGGATCTGTTAAACCTAATTTCAAAGCATTAGATCTAGGTTAAGTTAAAAGTTAATTTGTAACTTAAAAGACATTCAGTCAATCAAGTATTTATTTGATAATCGTTGGATTTTTTTTCCAGTGCTGAAAGCAAAGTCAGGTATATCAGTTAGTATACAAGTCTACATAAATAATTTACCAAATGTAGCATAATAATAAAAGAACTGTTAGGTTCTAGTCAAATAAAATAATACAAACTGCTATTCATTTTGTCCACACACACACAAAAAACAAGCTTACAGTGATAGTTTATGTGGAAATACTTACTCAGAATTGATCCCCGTCCCCCAAAAGGTCAACATTTTCAGCATAAATATCATAAGCTATGAGCTACACACTATCAACAACCACAACCTATCTCTGCTCTGTCCAAACAAAAAAGGACGGACAGACAGACCACACAAAACTAATAGCAGCTATTCCCTTTTTGGTGGACACTAAATTTATTAATTTGCAAAATCCTTTTGTTAAGTGTCTAGATAAAACTAACAAGAAAAACTTTACCTCTTTGAAGAGACTACACAGGGCAGAGGAGACCTGGCCTTCTGTTTCTAGCACACGTCTGTCCATTTCATCTTTTTGCACATAACTGCAGGACTCATCACAGTACATGGCAAATATTACTGAAATCATAACAACACAGTCAATAAATAAATAATAACAATGGCAATAAATAAATAATAACAATGGCAATAAATTGTATAATTCCTTCACCAATAAAAGAAATATAATAAGATTAGGAATCATAGCTGAAACATTTACAGGTCATGACCTACATTTCATCTTCTCCTCTTTAGTGCCTTTAGTCAGGATGACAAGACCACAGAGCAGGTCCTTGAATCCTAAGCCTTTGGATGTGCCGCCATAGCCTCTGTAGATTAACTGCAGATAAAAACAAGCAAAGGGCATTAGTTGACAGCACTCACCAAATTGCAACAATGAACTACAGATATCCCAACTAGTCCATTGCAACAGCAAACAGTCTCCAAATATTTCTAAGCTCTTAAAACCAAGAAAGCTTGTAACTGGATTGGTGGAGAGATATGGTTAGGCAAATGACACAGGTCAACGGCTGTCAATGAACAAGTGACAGTACTACTAACACATGCAAATATGACACATGTTATGGTCATGTGATCAAAAGCCTTTGTGGACCAGAGACAGTTTGAAAGGAGTTCAGTTCAAGACAGCAAGGAGACCAGGACTGTTAGTCAGCCACGAAGTAAGTCTGGGTGAAGTGAGTCCTCGAGTGAAACATATGCATCCAGGAGGAGATAGAGAGACAGTAGAGTTTATTACGGCAGAATAGTGATGTACAATGTAACATTTTTAGTCAATTTGTTGTGCTGCCAATCGTGCCATACTGGCTGTAAAATGTTTTGCATAATTCGGATGTTCCTTCAGAGTTGAAGATAGTTTACTTCCTAGTCCAAATCTCCCACAGGATGACAGGGGATGGGAGCGGGCAGGGTTTGAACCCTCGACCGTCGATAAATCCAAACGACAGTACAGCGTGCAAACCGCACGACCAGGCAGCCATCCATTGGCTGTTATTTATTTCATTAAAGTACCACATTATTTTGGAACTCTTATTGTCAAGTTCTTGAGTTAGATGTGTTTATGTTGAGCAGTGGTTACAGAAGGACTTATTAGGAGAGAGAATTGTAACAATATTTTTTTTGCTTTTGTATAGTGTATCTATGTTGAAGGCAGGTGTGAACATATGAATAGGCAGTATGGTGAGATTAATATCATACTGTTACGATTCTCTCTCCTAATCAGGCGTTCTGTAAACACTGCTAAACACAACACAACACATCAACAACTTGACAACAAGGCTCCAAATAATCGGTACTTTAATAAGAGTCAAATAAAACAGCCAATATGACACAATTGGCATCACAATCAACTACTACCACGTTAGACTGTATATCACTGTACTAAACTCATAAACTCTACTGTCTCTTCCTAGACTCGTACGCTTCAATGGAGGACTGCACCAGGACCGACTTCATGGATCGACTAATAGTCCCGGCCTCAACGCTCTCTGGTCTTGAACTGCCGCTTTCCTACACACTGTGTCTCTGGTCTGCGCAGGCTTATGATCAGATGACCATAACACCGGCGCTATTCACGTGCAAATTTCATGCCAGTACTGTCCCTTGCCTTTCAATATAGCACGCTAAATTGTATTACTGGCCTGTGTCACATATGTCAGCTGATCACACACAGTTAACCCTTTTGCGTCGCGAATAGGGTTCTTCTTATCTTATATAATACAGACGTTACTTCAAAAAAGAAGATGATTACGTCCTACGCGTCATGCATTTAGTCATGCATATTAACCAATGACTTAAATTCTGCCAAGTCACTGGTTTTTCTGGCTAGCTCAGGCAACCCATTCCATGCTCTAATAGCACTAGGGAAGAAGGAGTATTTGTACAAATTTGTCCTAGCATATGGGACGAGGAATGTGCCTTTATTTTTGTGTCTTTCAGAGTATTTTATTAAATTTTGTTTTTGTATTTGAAAATTATGGTTCAGTGTTTTATGTATAATTGCTACTTTACTTTTGAGTCTTCTGTATTGAAGGCTTTCTAAATTTAGTGATTTTACTAATGGTGTTACCCTAGTCAAATGTGAATATTCGTTTGTTATGAATCTCACTGCTCTATTTTGTGTTTGTTCCAGTTTCTTAATGTTTTCTTGAGTTGAGGGGTCCCACACGGTGGATGCATATTCTATTATTGGCCTAACCAAGGTTAAATAACATTTTAGTTTTATGTTCTTATTTGATTTATAAAAATTTCTTTTAATAAACCCTAATGCTTTGTTGGATTTTTTTATAGTTTCATCAATATGTGGATTCCATGACAGTTTTTCATTTATTATAACACCTAGGTATTTTGAGTTTTTAGTCTGTGTTACTGGTTTGCCATGAATAAGATAAGTGGAATTAATTTGTTTTAGTTTTTTTGTTACTCTTAACAACTGACATTTTTCTGGGTGGAAAGACATGCTCCAATTTGATTCCCATTTCTTATAACAATACTATCCAATTTGAATGCAAACATTTATATTACTCAAGATAGCAGTGGTTCCCCAGCTTAGTCAAAAATGTATAGCTACTAAAAATACAACTAAATAACAAATACAATTAAGTAACAGTCACACAAGCAACTAAAGCACATAATGATGAAGTAATTAAATTATTTACTTTTTATAACAGTATTCAAGGAAAGTGCATTATTTTAATAAGTTTATAAAATAAACTAATGTGTGACTTAGAGAACAGTTTCTATTCTTTAAAGTCATCATTTGTATGCAAATAAAACCACATGGGAATCAATTTATGTATATATATATATATTTTACTATTTAAAGATTTTAAAAAGGGAAATATATATAAGAATGAATGATGATTGATTTAGAAGTCATGCAAAGTTTGACTGAGTCCATTGGATCTTTAAGGCCAATCATTTTTAGTTTCTGTTTTAACAGTGAAGTTATTAAAACAGATTTAATACAACAACATGGTGCTTGATTCAGCAGCCAAGCCCACGAGCCATTGAGGTAGATCTAGATCTTTTGAGAAAGGGTTTTTATAAGTAAAAATAAGTAAAATGATTTGCTAAATTGTAAATATAAGAAAGAGGGCACAGTGGCTGAGTGGTTGGCTTCCACAAATAGGGTCCTGGGTTAGAATATATCTGTGAAGACTGGTATTTTAGATTCCGGGATTTTTAGGTCGCCCCTGAGTCTACCCAACTTTAATGGGTACATGGCTTTAGTTGGGGAAAGTAAAGGCGGTTGGTTGTTACGCTGGCCACGTGACACCCTGCACGTTAACTGTCGGACAAAGAAACAGATGGCCTTAACATCATCTGCCCTGCATCTGCAAGGTCTGAAAGGGGAACTTTAACTTTAAATATAAAAAAAAAACAATGGTGTAGACTAACACTAACCTGGGCAATAGAGCTGGGCACTCCATCCCATAATACTTCTCTTACAAAGGCAGCATCAGACATAGAGTTACCATGGCCAGAGGTAACTCTACCAAAGGCCTCTCGAAGCCGTGCATGTTCCGGCTCTGACACTGAAAAGTATCAAAAAGTTTAATGACGATCACAAATAAAACAATTAAAATTTTAATCAATCAATAGGAAATAGAGCTTTTTAATGAAATGAATACACAACAGTTAATTGATTGGTTAATTAGACTACTTTTCCAACAATAGAAATCTAGACTTTGAATATTATGGTTGAATCCCACACAAATGAAGGACAATGCATAATTCTGTGTAAGTTTAAAGAATCAACCTCTGCCTTTAGTAGAGAACACTTTAGATATGTAGAACAAAGTTCCAGCATCAGCGACCCAGTAATACAATTCATCGGAAATGACCCCAAATTACTGTCACAGCATGTTAATTTTATTGCTATAGAAAAACAAACACATGAAAATTCATGATAACATCAGTGCAGAGAGGACAACAAAATAGTAGACCACATTCTCACAGAATGTCACATCTTGCATGACAGGACTCAAGGATATGAAAGAGAGAGAGAGAGAGAGAGAGAGAGAGAGAGAGAGAGAGAACTAGTCGATGTTATTTGTTGTAATGGTACAAAGACACCTTATATTTATAACACTCTGCCTCCTTTCACATGCTGTTTGGGAATAGTCTCAGCATATCTCTTGTCAAGAAAGGGTTTCAAATACAGTTTACTTCAGTTCATTTTAAGCAAGAGAAAACTTGAAAAGTTTAAAGTTCACAAATATGTACCTAATAGGTTTGTAAATATCTTCAAATCAGAAGGAACATTAATATGTTTAAAATAAACAAACATCATGAGATCATAGAATTCAAGGTAACAATTTAAAAAAAAAAAGATACATTTTAATACAATTCACTCATAAGAATTTCAAATGTGATCAAAGCTAAGCCAACAGATCTAGATTAGTTTTTAACCTACACATTGTCATAAAAATAGATTCTATTTCTAGAATCTTTATTAGATAATTTTGTTTTTAAATATATGAACTGACAACAGTGTCAGAGATTCATCTAGAATCTAGATTTAGATCTACTTTAGTTCTAATTGACTAAGTAAAGTCTATCCTAAATTTTGTGACATCAAGTCAGACTCAGTCATTCAACTTATTATTTTAACAAAAAGTAGATAAGAACTAGGCTGAATCTAGATCTATAATTCTATATATATAAATATATAAGTATATATATATATCTATAAATATATCATTCTATGACTATGTTAAGTATACTACATGTCTACTCTAGAATCTAGCAAGACTAGATGATAGATCTAGATTCTATATTGACACATATGAAATGCCTAGGACATAATTATCTTCTCTTTTGAAGTAAGGCTGCAAGATCTGTTTAATAGTGTAGAAGGTAAGATAAAAGATATTATAGTCTAGTAGAAATATAAAGTATCTATATAGAGTCTATTTCAAAACGATACAGCTGGAGGTCACTCACAAAGGCCATAAGATACACATTTGAGACCAAAAAAAATCCGCTGCCGAAGACAGAAGCAGACGAAGAAGAGAAAATCTTAATCGACCACCAGTGGACAATGGTTATGCTTGCCCTGGGGGTGGCAAAATATGTAGGTCACAGCCGAGACTACGTAGCCATGGGAAATACTGTATTCCTCATTAATCTTTGGACTCGATGACAAGTCTTTTTTATTATAGAGTCTAGTATATATAATATATTTTATAAATAATTTAAATAATGTAATCTAGACTCTAGAATAGATCTAAATCTAGATCAGTCTCACTAGTTTCAGTGTCACAACAAAATTGTCAAAATGGAAAATTAGATGTTTAAGTATAATGATGATGATTATCATTTATTGATAATGAATCATAATGTAACTAGAATTAACTAGATCTAAATAGTAAATAATTGTAATACTTCAGTAATACTAAATCATAATCCTATATAAATATATATGATAGTAAATCTAGATCTATATTAATTTTTAAACTATATATAAATATATAGTATATATAGACTAGAGTATATTAATATTAGTATTAGACTCTAGACAGTCTAGTTAATACTACTAATTCTAATACTAGTATATTATTATAATAAATAGACTATATTGCCTATATTCCTATATAATAGAATATAGATAATTTTTTAGATGTCTAGATCTAGATATCTAGTATCATTTAGAGTTTAGAATCTTGTATTCTTTATTTTATTTTTATATTTACAAATAATTGATCAAAATTAATTTAACGACTTTATTTTATAGACTTATAAAAAAAAAAAATATTTTTTGACTTATTATGACTTATAATTAGACTTTTAATTTTAAGTTACTTTCTAACGTTTTTTTTTCACGAGTTAATCTCAAAACAGACCTCTTTTTGAAGCATCTTCATATGATATTACAGACAACTTCGAATCTTTAGCCCCCATTTATGGGCACTTTGATAATTAAGCAGTATCTTTTTAATTCAATGCAATAACTTGTTACACATTTAATGTTTACATATTCAGTAATGAAAACAGTTTCCTATCCACCATCTTGGATCACGCGTGATAACTGGAGAGGATGAGAGATCATGTTTAGTCTATTTACCGAAAGCTCTCTAGAAACAAACATAAATAAAAAAAAAAAGGTAGAGCTAGCGAAGTAGGTCTACTTTCAGAGCCTGGCCTAGGCATAAGCAAGCAAGGCAGCCTCCTATAGCCTTCGGTTGGCCTCGCATAGAACTCAAAACAATTTTTTTTAGAGAAGAACTATCTAAACTTGTGTCCAATGTTATTGTTGGAGTCATTATATAGCCTATATAACTCTTTGTTTGTTCGGCGCTCTTTCACGCTGGCCACTCTTCTTGCTTCGTATCTCGAGACACAGCTTTCCGCCATCAGGAGCGATGGAGAGCTGGCGCTTCCCAGCCGTGAATGTCAATATCACACTTGTTGAGAGGGTCTATAAAGCGCTTGTATTGACGTTGGGAGCGCTCCCCTGCACACATCTCCACGTACAGAAGTCGTTTGTGAAGGCGATGTCTCGCATCGACATTGGGACCTTATATTTTTACTGTTACATTGATGTTAGGATTTCAGTATCTGGTAGCCCATTTGGTCAGACCAATGCGTAATTGGAAGGAGTTTAACTTTTTGGTGTGGCGGGAATATAAGGTCCAGGAGTCCAGGGCTCTGATGCATATAGGAGTGAAGGGAGCACCACAGCACTGTTGACTTTCAGTTTTTTTGGATATGCTGAGTCCTCTCCGGTGCCACACGTGTCTTGCCAAAAGCAGCACTGGCATGTGCAACGCAGAAGTCCACCTCATCATCTGGATTGGCATTTGCTGATATGGTGCTTCCCAGATAAAAAAAAACTTTTTAACATTTGCTAGTTTCTATAATAGCCACCAAATTCACTTCGCCTAGAACCTTCAATTATCTAAGCATTTACGAAAAGACAAAAAAAGGGAACTACCTGAATCCAAACTCGTGTCGACGTGCTACCACTCTGCTAGTGAAGTGCTTATGGCTTGAAGAGATTGTATAGATATATATTGTTTGTTTCAATATAAAGCGGGGGCCTATAAGAGGGACTAATTCAGCTTATACCACCACTTATTATTATAGCTTTTATATAGCGCTACTTTCATGCTTATAGCATGCTCAGAGCGCTTTTGGTCTTTAGGCGCTCAGTAAACACAACTCTGCCCTAGTCGGGTGTCGAACCTCGAGCCCCCTTCTAGGTAGCCAAGTGCAATCGCACCACGCTTCCTACTTATCAGACAAGTACAATTTCTTTCTCTTGTTCGAGATATCAAACAAAATAATTAATTGCCAATAGTTAATTAACTAATTGTTGTTTCTTTTTAATTGATTCCCGTGTTGTCAGCTTAAAAAAAAAAAGATGTGCACAATTTCAACTTTAATCCGTGATTGGGTGTTGGATAAATAACGTGAATAAAGTTTTTACCAGACAGACAGACAGAGTAAGTTGATATAAAGCTTTATAAAAATGATGTAGGCCCTACTCTGATTGAATGCAACTGTACGTATGGCTAGGAACTTGAGACATGAAGAAATACGAGTAAAATTTGAAATTGCTTTGGTGAAAATGAATTGGAATATCTTCTTTAAAAGATGCCTCTATTGAAAACAGTTGGAAGGTTCTAATTTAGAAGATGAAAAGATGTCACTTAATTTAATATTTTTAAATATTTTTTTAATTGTAGCTTAATATTAATATTCACATATAGATTTGTAACTAAAACGCAAGTAAAACAATTTTTTTTCTAAAAATAGCCTTCGCGACGCCACACTCCCTTCACTTAGTTCTTGTATACACAGAGCGCCATGGTTTTCCTTGGAAACAAGCATAAAGTGTCCAAAGTGTAGGCCTAGGCCAGTGATGCCCAATCTACGGCCCGCTGGCCAGATCCGGCCTGCGACGTGGTTTCAACCGCCCGCCAAAACATCGGCACAAAATATAGAAAATAAAAAACAAATTTTAAAAAAAGGTTGAAAAATATATTTTCTATGTTAGGACACTCACTTTTTCATTTATAGAATTCATTCTAATCTGTTGTCTTGTAATAATGAATTAATTTTTTTTTCTATAAGAACATAAGGCACTTTTTCTTTTCGGTGACAAGAGGTAACAGTTGTTTTAGAGTATTTGACCATGTCGCGGCTGTCTTGAGCTAGCCGTGTCTTTGACATCTCATGAGTCTTAACACAGCGCATGTTGTCCGCCTCATTTGGATTCGTGTACTTCTGACACCACCATGATTGGTGACGTTCCATGTAACATTACGTTATAATGAACTGGGAGAGTCGAAGATACGAAAATTGAATGTTGAAACTTCCAGGAAAAGTGAACAGATCTTTATTTATTATTATTTTTTATTTTTTTGTGGAACATTTAATGTAAGCGATAAGGCCTTGGCTATGTTTTATCACGCTCACATCTGCAATATTTTAAGTTTCAATATCACTGCCTGGTATGGCAATCTGAGCATTAAAAATAAAAATAAACTTTATAGAATCCTAAATGCTGCTGGTAAAATCATTGGCAAAAAACAAACCCCATTTGGGGCAGTTGTTTGATACAAACATCTATTTAAAAAAAGCTAACAAGATCCTCGAAATAAAGAATCACCCTTTGTGTCAGGATTTTGTGATTTTACCATCACAAAAGAGATACAAGACACCGATGGCATTGACAAACAGACACAAACACTCTTTTGTTCCTCTGGCAATCAAATCATTAAATAAGAACAATCTAGTATAAACTTAGTCACGTGTAAATTATGATTGAGTCTTTTGGAATGTACACTTTGGTTTCTTATAGTTATAATGTTTTTTGTTTGGTGTAATGCACAAATTGTAAGACAAAATTCTATATGGACAATAAAGATTATTATTATTATGTTAGAAATGAACGAGTAGTCATTCTCTGGCGCTGCCAGGGTCGAGTTTCGCTAAAGAGAAAGAAAACTCATCGTAGTCCCTTAAACAGTTTCCACTGAGGAATTTTCTGGTGATGTGGCAGGTCTGCAGCAGTACCGCCCTCTGACATTATTATTATTATTATTATAAGCCAACATGTTTGATCAGTACAGAAAATGTGGCTGTTTTTATGGAAAATAACATAATAAGTGTTGTCTTCGAGCTCGAAGAGTAGTGAGGAATGCACTATTTCCCGTGGCTGCGCAGTCACAGCTGTGACCTACATATTTCGCCACACCCAGTGCAAGCATAACCATTGTCCGCAGGTGGTCGATTTAGATTTTCTTTTCGCCGTCTGCGTTTGTCCTCGGCAGCAGATTTTCTTTTGGTCTCAAATGTAATTCCCGCGGCCTTCGTGAGTGACATCCAGCTGTCTCGTTCTGAGGCCGCATGCAACCAAGTGCTCTCTTCTATGTCAGCCAAGGAAATTTGACGCCTAAGCTGGTCTTTGGAACACAACATAAAGGGCATTCTAAAGCAAACCATTTAAAAAATATGGTGGCATTGGTTTGAGCCGCTAAAAAAAGCTCGCTAAGTTACCTTTAGAGCTGAGCGATTGACGATAATATTTACCAAAAAGTCAAGAAATGAGTCGACTATAAAGGGGGCTACAGAGTTGCTCACATTTAAGAAGAGAAATGAAACAAAAAAGTGCTACTGAAAATAACAATGTTTAAAGCTGTGCCGCCTTTCTGGCATGACAATTGCTAAGCGAATCGACAATGTTGGTGAAAAACTCCATTCAAAACTAAATGACAGAGCAGCAGATTATTTAGTTGTTACCTGGGCAAAGCTATATTTTTGCGTAAAGGGCTATAAATATGATGTTTCGCATGGCTGATTCCGAGAAACTATGGTAAGTCTTCCTCGTGATTTACTGTTGTTTGTATCTCTACCAGTAGACCTGGCCTATATCGATTTTTACCACTCAGTGTGTTCGTATGTCAGAAAAAGGTTTGCAATATTTGAAGAGAGGAGGGGGAGGTTGTTGGAGTATGTTGTGTTATGTTTATGTTGTTTTGGAGGCCACGCAGGATTAAAAAAAAACACTTTTGTTTTTTATGTTGTCTGTCTGTCCGTCTGTCGCGTTTAGATTTCAATGGTATGCGCTCTGGATTGTGGTCTTGATATTCCCGTATTCTGACCCTGCCCTATTCCATATCCCCTTCGGGATGTCAGGGCTAGGATGTAATTATCCCCAATCCTGCAGGAACATCGGAAACATGTAAAACTTGCAAACCAAACAAGGGCTGTTAATTTATTAGCCGCTTTCACTGTGCTCGAAATAAGTAAAAAGACTTTTTATGTTGTTTTTTTCTTCAGAAATCACTGCCCTTTTGCTTTTTAAAGTTATCATAGTGTATTTCACATCCACATCCTATCATCAGTAAGAAAAAAAAAAAAGGGTTTGATTGGCATTTCGCATTATTGAATAGCTGATTTAATTATAATATCGATTTATATTCTCGGTTTGTCAAATCTATGGCGGTAGCTTTCCGTTTTGTTGTTAACGTGGAGTTCTCCATCTATGTCAGAAAGTATTTCATTGTTATTAGTGGAGGGCAAACCCAGACCTGAGCTGGTCTCTATAACCTTTACCCCTTGAGCTTTTAGTGGTAAAGCGCTTGGCTTCCGAACGGTAGTGTCCCGGGTTCGAATCATGGTGAAGACAGAGGGTTATCAATTTCTTATCTTATCTTATCTTATATAATACAGACGTTACTTCAAAAAAGAAGATGATTACGTCCTACGCGTCATGCATTTAGTCATGCATATTAACCAATGACTTAAATTAAATTTCTGGATCTTAAAGGCGCTTCCGAGTCCACCCAGCTAAAATGGGGTAGGTATCTGGCATTAGTTGGGGAAAATGTAAAGACGGTTGGTAGTTACGCTGGCCACAAGACACACTTGCTAATCATCTGAAATAGCTTTAAATCATCTGTCCTAGAGACAACATGGTCTGAAAGGGGAACTTTTATATTTTTTAAAGCATTTTGTCCACCTTGCGGGATGCGTTCTGTTCAAAGCAGCCGTCAAAGTGTAAGAAAGTCCTCCAACACTGACATTCCCCTGGACAGAGATATACTACAACTAAAAAGTGTCAAGATTTATTTGAGTTAATTAACTCTTTCTCTCCTAACTGACGATACCAACTTTTGCTTCCACCAGAATGTGGTAAATAATTGCGGAGAGAAAGAGTTAATTTGGTGATAGGATCATACCGTATTGAGAAAGCTAAAAGAATGACGTAGCGCTGAACAAAAAGAATGAGTAAAATATTTCTAATCGCACAGATGTATTCTTGTGAGTCTAGATCTATTACAATCTTGATTACATGACTGATCCAAAGTAATTGATACAACCAAACTTAATAAAGGCCGAAGCCCTTTTTTTTTTTTTTTAAGTTTTTTTTTTTTTTTTTAAGTTTTTTTTTTTTTTTTTTTTCTTGTTTCATCTTTCTTGACGTGCAGGTGTCTGGTTTTCCTATCGTCGTCATCATCATCATCTTACAACTCCATGCGAGGAATATTTTTTTCCCCAAAAGCCTAAGATATAAACACTGCTGTTTTGCACATTGCACTTATGTCAGACTACAAATCTCCCAGACCTGTTCAAACGGAATTCCGCTTTCACATGTTTTACAGATACCCCCATAATGCAGCGGTTCTCAACTTTTTAGGCTCGGCGACCCCTTTTTACACCCCCCCCCCTCTGCCGCGACCCCCCCCCCCCCCCCGCATACACACACAGCAATAGAAGAATGGACAAAAACAATTCATTTTTTCGATGGTCTTAGGCGACCCCTGGCAAATCGTCAATCGACCCCCAAAGGGGTCGCGACCCACAGGTTGAGGACCCCTGCCATAATGGACCTCATTCACCAATCGTAAACAAAACAACATTTAGCCACGTTTGATTCTTTATATCTTCTATACAAATTATGAAAGCCATAAAGGCTGTCACGTGATACGTATTTTTCATTGTTTTATCAATATTATGACGTGGCTAAATGTGTTTATTTACGATTGGTGAATGAGGTCCATTCCATTGCGTTTGCCTCTTCGCAACGCTCATTGGATGTCAACCAGAACTCTTTTATTCCTATGGCAAACATTGTTTTTATTTTTAAGACGATTAGAGTATTTGCCCTTTAAATCTAATTAAAACCGACTTGGAAGAGTATGTATTGAACCCACTTGGCAAACATATATAGTTACCATTTCACAGAAACGTTTAATGATCTTCTTACCCGTAACACGACTTTCCCCACCTCACACAGATAATGTCAATGAGTTTGGCGTCCTTAGTTGCGATCAGGGGTTACGCCAGTTACCAGTAAACATTCTTTTTGTGAATGCGCTGAGAAAGAAAGTGACGACCTTCTACGTGTGCTGCGCTTTGCGTGTTCTATACATCGGAGTGTGTGCTTAATTTGTATTGCGTGCTGTGTGCTGCAGTTTTGTTATGTGTTCAAAACTGGGCTATTTACTTTACATATTTACGCAGTGTCTTTGCTTCAATATAACTTACATGTACAAAAAAAACATTGATGAAAATCGTCTGGGTTTTAAACTGAGAATTGGCATGTTCATAACTTGTCATAAGGTAAAATAAGATTGGACACCAAAGAAAAAAATAAAACATATTGGTCCAGGATTTCTTTCCATTTAATGTAAGTATTGTTTTATTCTTCTCCGCGTCACCTGCTGCTGTTTCTGTTGTTTTCTCTGTTGCTTTCTCTGTTGTTTCTATTGCTGTTTCTGTTGCTGCTGTTCCTGTTGCTTTCCCATGTTGTTTCTGTTGCTGTTTCTGTTGTTGCTATTTCTGTTTCTGTTGTTTACGTTTTGAATGTTTCTATACAGTCGTTCCCCTCTGCAACAGTAAATCTTTTTGTTTTGTTATTTGTGTTTCTGCTGTTTCGTTGCTGCTGTTTATGTTGTTTATTTTTTTTTTTATTTCTGTTGCTGCTGTTTCTGTTCCTATTGTCTCTGTTTTTGTGGCTGTGCTGTTGTTTCTTTGCTGTTGTTTCCATAGTTGTTGTTTCTTTTGTTTCTGCTGATATTGTCTCTTTCGCTTTTTTTTTTTTTTGGCTGTGCTGTTGTTTCTTTACTGTTTTTACCGTTGCTGTTGTTTCTGCTGATATTGTCTCTGTTGCTGCTGTTTCTCTTGCTGTTGCTTCTGTTGTTGATGTTTTTCTTGCTGTTGCTTCTGTTGTTGATGTTTCTCTTGCTGTTGCTTCTGTTGTTGTTGTTTCTCTTGCTGTTGCTTCTGTTGTTGATGTTTCTCTTGCTGTTGCTTCTGTTGTTGATGTTTCTCTTGCTGTTGCTTCTGTTGGTGATGTTTCTCTTGCTGTTGCGTCTGTTGTTGATGTTGTTAATAAGTAGCATGCGTAGAAAGTCAGACCCAAGGGAGGTCCAAGAATAGCGTACAGAGTCTGTAAGTCAGTGCAAGCGAGGTGTGGTGAATACAGGCATCAATGAGAGTATGTGGGAGGAAATAGCTAAAGAAAGCGACCTTTAAACAAGAGAAAAAAGAAACAGGTGAATTGACAGGTGAATTGACCTGCTAGAACTGTGGCATACTTTGCTCTCAGGAATAGGCTTGTTTAGTCACATCAGAATCTGCCCGGACTCAGAAAGAAACCAAAATCAATGATTCATCTGGGCACACAAATTGTCTCTCAAGACAGAAGGACCCATATTTTAAACAAAACCCAGGCTATAGAAAGTCCGGATTTCGCACTTTGGCGTGTACAAATATATAGCCTAACGCTTTATTCATGGCCATCCTAACCACATCCTTTCACAGCACGTCGATTCCTACACGCTCGCCATGTTCGATGTAATAGTTCACAGTACATTAATGGGTTATCCAAATGATTCTTGAGTGAACCTAACTAAAGGTGAACTATTTGTTGTGAATCTAAGAAGTTAGCCACATATCTTTATAAAGAGCTCTCGCAAGTGTAAAGAGAGATAGCTATGAGCAACAGACAGGAGTAAACACTTGAATAAACACATTGTCTCCCTTTCCCCGTATTTAAGTTTTATAGTTGGTCTTGAAATAAAGTTCAGAAACATAGACATTATTTCAGATACTATTTAGTTGAATATCATCATCTGTCCCTTGATTTTTATCAAAGAGGTGCTGTGACATTTCGCATAACCAAATCCCTCCACTTTTCCCGGTCAGCAGCTGTTCTTAGCAGGATATCCAGAGAGAGGCCGGTCCATTCTTTTACATTGTCCGGCCAGTTTTTCCTCGGACGACCCTTTCTTCGTGCTCCCTCTGCTGCACCTTGAAGAATAACTTTTGATAGTGAGCCATGTCTTACAATAGGACCAAACCAGCCCAGCTGTTCGTCTCCTTACAGTAATGAGTTTTAAAAGCGATGTATTAAGCGTGCATTTTCATACACGGAGGCCGATTCGTAAAGAGCAAGCTTTTTGTGTATCCGGTGTACATATTATAAAAGTATGGATACGTGATCTTCATATCTATATATTATTTTTTCCCTCTTTTCATCCCCTTAGAACAAAATTTCTAAGTTTTTTAGTTGGCAGCAGTGATTTTTTAATAAGTCGGCCTTGACTTTGACTTTATCTATTTATTAACTGCATGGTGTGCAGAGTGCGTTCTGGGCTGTCATTAGATCGTCCCGGTTCATACTCTACTGCTGCCATCCCCCGTCGTCCTGAGGGAGGTTTGGACTAGTAAGTAGATAATCTTCAACTCTGAAGGAACATCCGAAACATGTCAAACAAAGTATCAAAACCTCTTCCATCTTCTTTTTTTTTATTTTTCTCTACTCTATAACTTCCGCTGTATCGCATTTTTGCATATCGCTGTCGTTTCGTTTTCTTTCTTACTGTACATTATATTATGGCTCCTTCCGTCTCTGAAGACAAAGGATGCGCCCAGATGATTTTACTGGCTTTGGTTTCGTCTTGAGATGGGGCAGAACCTGATGTGACTAATCAAACCAATTCTGGAGCGGCAGAGTTTGCCACAGTTCGTACATGTATAAGCATCTGTTTTAGGGCTAGCTGATAGGACAGCTTTCTTTTTCTTTCTCTTGACTAAGGCAGCTTCGTTTCTTCTGCTCACGGCGAGATTCATACCAGCACGTCTGCATGCTGTCCTGTCTCCCCTACATACTTTCGTTGATGCCTGTAGCTCTCATGTCTCGCTTGCAGACATCTCTGTAGGTTAGTCTTGGGCGGCCCTTAGGAACAAAAATAGCCAGCAAACTGTATTTAGACACTTAGCTGACATAAAAGAATAGGAAATACGTCTGCGACAATGACAAAATTCTCCAAGCGTGTGAATTAGTCCTATAACCACAATGATTATAACACAGGGAATGTAAACGGAACCTTAAAAAACGAAAGTGTAATCAAAGAGAAGATTACTCTGAGTAACTTTTAGTCTGGAATACCCGTTGAGTACTCAACATTTAGTGAGACGCAATGAAATGTGCTAGAATGATAATAATAATTTGCTTTTGAATTTTTTGAATTTCAGCGTGCAAGGAGTTCCACTGGCATTATGGGAGTATTTCAAGGATTTAAAAGCACAGATCTGATTGGTCGAATAGTGTTCATATTATTACTGGTAAATGCTGGTTAACCTCTACTCAGTGGCGTAGCTAGGGCAAGGGAAAGAGGGGGGGGGGGGTGTCAAAATTCGTACGTCCCCAACGGGCCCCCACTTGAGGGGGTTCTCCAAATAAATATCCTAATTTGCTTTTACATTAAATATTAAATATTACGCCACATGTAATATTGCCACTTACGTGGCGTACTAATACTAGAAAGCATTGATCTAGCTAGATGATGTTATAGATGCCTTTACTGCACAGAAAGCACGACGTGAGGCGATATGAATTGACATTTGTCACTTGTGCATTATTTCGCCAATAAACAACGGTATTATTCAATTAAAAATAGAGAATCTTTTTTTTAAATTAATTTTAGTTTACCCATTGGAATTTAGACATATATTTATTAAGTACATTATCTCACGTCAAGATGTCGAATGCAAAACGCAGGGACCCCTTAAAAGGTCAAGCCCCCGAATCCCTAGCTACGCCCCTGCCTTTACTATAGCTTTGAACAATTTAACCGTATCCCTTGTTGACTATCAAATACATTTCAGCTCTTACATGGCGGACTCACCTTTTCTAATTCTTTGTTTTTATTCTACCGCCCCCCCTCCCCTTGTCCGAAAAAAACACCCCCCCCCCAACCAACCAAAAAAAAAAACAAAAAAAAACAGACTTTTAAAATAGGATTGTCAAATTGACCGTAAGTTCTAACGTTTGAATCCCTGGCATGTAAAAGTCCCCCCCCCCCTTTTGTTTTGAGACCATGGGGTGCTTAGGGCAGATAATGCAATGGTCATCTGTTTCTGTGACCCACGGTTTTACGACCAACCGCCTTTACTTTTTTTCCCAACTAATGTCAGGTACCCATTAGAGCTGAGTTGGCACTTCTTCCCGAGTGTTGTCAGAGCATGGAATGGGTTGCCTGAGTCAGCCAGGTAAACCAGTGACTTGGCAGAATTTACGTCATTGGTTAACATGCATGGCTAAATGCATCACGCGTAGGACGTAATAGTCTTCTTTTTTTTTTGAATCCACGTCTGTATTATATAAGATAAGAGTGGACTCAGCGAAACCTCCCAACTGAAATGGGAAGAATATCTGACTTTAGTTGGGGAAAGTAAAGGCGGTTGACCTTTCTGTTGGTCACATGACACCCTGCTCCTTAATCATTGGCTAAATAAACAGATGACCTTAACCTCATCTGCCCTATAGGTCGCAAGGTCTGAAAGGTGAACTAGCAGCTATTCCTCGGGCTCCCTAAATAGGGACAAACTTAGTTCTTTTTTTTTTTTCGTGTGACTTAAAGTTTCCTAATTATTATTCAATAGTGAACAGTACACGATGATCGATAAAGCTTCTGCACAGTTATATAAATAGGAAAAGACAGAAGTCAAACCCAGTGATTGGACCTCATTCACCAATCGTCAACAAGCAACATTTAGTGACGCGCTTCTCTATCTCTTCTATACAAATTAGGATCTAATTTTAATCAACAATGGTTATCACGTGACAGTTTTTTTTCCCGTTGTTTTATCAATATTACCGCTCGATTTGGTGAATGAGGTCAATTATCTTATCTTATCTTATATAATACAGACGTTACTTCAAAAAAGAAGATGATTACGTCCTACGCGTCATGCATTTAGTCATGCATATTAACCAATGACTTAAATTCTGCCAAGTCACTGGTTTTTCTGGCTAGCTCAGGCAACCCATTCCATGCTCTAATAGCACTAGGGAAGAAGGAGTATTTGTACAAATTTGTCCTAGCATATGGGACGAGGAATGTGCCTTTGTTTTTGTGTCTTTCAGAGTATTTTATTAAATTTTGTTTTTGTATTTGAAGAATATGGTTCAGTGTTTTATGTATAATTGCTACTTTACTTTTGAGTCTTCTGTCCTGAAGGCTTTCTAAATTTAGTGATTTTACTAATGGTGTTACCCTAGTCAAATGTGAATATTCGTTTGTTATGAATCTCACTGCTCTATTTTGTGTTTGTTCCAGTTTCTTAATGTTTTCTTGAGTTGAGGGGTTCCACACGGTGGATGCATATTCTATTATTGGCCTAACCAAGGTTAAGATTATTTGAGGCTCGTGACAGACATTTTATCTTCCATCCAGGTGGCCGAGTTGTTTAACTGGCTTAGCATGTGCATGAGTGACTGGGGTTTGTATGACACCATTATTACCAACGACAAGAACAAGGCAGGTTTCGGGGTTTGGAGAAAGTGCGGGAACCAGGAACCGGATTCAAACTGCGAAGAAATCGATGGATGGAGGCTACGTAAGTGACTAGTTCTAAGATTAGTGTCGCACAGTGGCGTAACTACGTTGGGGGGAGGGAGAATTAAAAAATCTCAGGGACTCCACTTGAAATGGGCGCCCAAAATAAGTGTTCAATTTTTTTTTACATTAAATATTACGCGAAATGCAGGGGCCCCCAAAAGAGGTCAAGCCCCTCTAGGCCCCCAAAATGATTGCAGATTCCTAACTACGCCACGAGTGTCACACTTAAAGTGTCGCATTACATTATATTGTTTTTAGTGGATTTTAAATCATTTTTTAAAAATTGTTTTTCGTTTAATCAATCAATTTATCTCAGTAGTTTTTCAGTCTCAGAAAGACATGCAACAAAAGCCAATTTTAGTTTAATACTACCAGAAATACATGGCGTTGCCTGCGTAAAAGCCAAACCAATACAACTGAAATATTTTTTTTTAAATTTAGGACCTCCCGTTTGGTACTTAGATATTTAATTATATGTTCCCCCAGGGAACCATAAGTTTCGCAAGCAAACCTTTCCTTTGAACGCTGTATTGAGCAGCTTTCTTTATCTGCTCCTATGTCATTCCAATATTCTCAGTTTCGCCGATAATGGAACCCTGCGGATTTCAGTTAAGTGCCTGCCTTGCAACATTGGTAGTTGATTTTCACAAGGTGTGCCCTATGGGAGACCAATTGTTATAGTATGCCTGACAACTGATCTGCGACGTCACAGCCTGTGGGAAGTTTGAAAAATGTTTGTATTGTGTTTTACATGTTTCGGATGTTCCTTCAGAGTTCAAGATAGTTTACTTCCTAGTCCAAACCTCCCACAGGACGACGGGGGGATGGGAGCAGGCAGGGTTTGAACCCGGGACCATCGATAAATCATAACGACAGTCCAGCGCCCAAACGGCACGACCAGGCTGTTTAACCAATAGTTCGTTTCCGCGTCACAGGTCGTGACGTCAAACTGTGACGTGGCAAAGAGCCTTGTACTTTCACACACACCAGCGTGGTCGAGAGGCTACGCTTGAACTTGGCTTGGCTACCTAGAAGGTTCGACACCCGACTCGGTCAGAGTTGTGTTTACTGAGCGCCTAAAGGCAGCACGGAAAACCAACTCCTAGATACCCCCTCCCCCACTTGTCCACAAATGAGATTGGACTGAGCATGCTATAAGCATGAAAGTAGCGCTATACAAAAGCTATAATAATAAATAATAATAATTAGTTAAACGGATTACTGGGCTATGAAATTTAGTCATATAGGCTACTGAAGATCACTCGTGTAGGTGTGTACAGCCTCCTAATGGAGATTTATCTCCAAATAACCAAGCTCGGTACTCGTGTAGAGGTGTGGCTTGGAGTCCAGCTCCTTAGTTGACATTTTTCTCTAAGTAAACAAACTCATACCCGGTTACCCGTGTAGAGCTGTGGCCAGCCCCGTAATTAAGATTTACTACTTTATAAACAACCTCAGTTCCCCCAGAGTCAACATGATGACAATAGGTCGATCCTGACTTAACGTTGTCACCTGTTATTCAGTGAAAATGTCAGGGAGTACACAAATTAAAAAAAAAAAAAAAATGAGAAAAAGGGAGGGAATTGTTCATCTTGTCCTCAGAAGATATACCCGAACAGCTAGACAGACGTCTGGTAGTTAACTACCCCACTCATAAGCCAAGACAAAGTAAAAAAAAAAAAAGGAGGGGGGGGCGGCCATTTCTGACCTGTATGTAATGTGCATTCATAATGAAAAGTTTCATTTCTGTTAATATTAACACGCCTTGTATTTATAATTAGAAATGTTTCATGCATACTCGTGTATTTTTAAGCTCAATATTTAATTTTAAATATACACATATAACAGAAATAAATGAAATCACCTCCACTTTATACATTTAATAGAAATTTAGGTACTACTGTGTACTTTTTACTATCCGGCCAACTGTCCTGCAGTGATATTCGGAGTTATACATTTCACATTGTGTTTGATATATTAAATGAACTAATTGATTTGCTCAATATGTTTCTTCAGCATGGTACGGAGCTTTCCAGGCGTTTGCTATTATTGCCTTCCTTGCAACTAATCTGTCTCTCTGTTTGATGATTCTACTAATGTACATCCCACAATGCTCCAGGAATAAGGATATTGTCGTCTGCTGTACTGCGTCTTGTTTTGTCACAGGTGAGATCATGAGAGCTGATGAGAGGGGGAGAGGAGAATAAAGCGCTCAAGCAGACGAAACTTTTGACAGACAGACAGACGTAGGGACAGGGGGGACTAGTTAACGTCTTCTTCGCTAGTCACAATCTCAGAAGAAACACTTCTGTTAAACTTTCACTCATTTTAACTATACCTTCGGTATCTTCTGTGAACCAAACAGCTCCGATGCAGTCACCCACCAACACACTTGATCAGCTCACACAACTAACGTGATAACAGCTTTGTCAATACATGTAGACAACCAAAGAACACCGGGTCACTCAAAACAAGCACAGTTACTATCAAATAGGCCATACATTTTGTTTCTTTACAATCAAAGCGTGCTGCGACTGGGCTTGTCCAAGAGATCTAGCCAAGAGCTAGTCAGGAAAACCAGTGACTTGGCAGAATTTAAGTTATTGGTTAATATGCATGACTAAATGCATGACGCGTAGGACGTAATCATCTTCTTTTTTGAAGTAACGTCTGTATTAAATAAGATAAGATAAGATCTGTTCTCATACAAGTCCGGAAGTTTCACGTCTTTTACAACGCTGCATCTTTTATTTAAAACTTCTTGCATGACGAGCGATGTGCTGAACTTATCCTTAGAGCAGTGGTTCTCGAACTGTGGCTCGTGGATCCTGAGATGATCGAATGGGGTCCGCAGAAGAAAAGAAAAATTGTATACAATTAAAATAACTAAAATAACTAAAAGCAAGCTTATTCGATTCGATTTAATTTCAATAATAATTAACTAGATCCTCAATAATGTGAATATGTTTATGACGGTGATGATACTACGCAAAGAAATTCTTCATTTAGATCAGTGATGCCCAGCCTAATTCGACCTGCGGGCCATTTTAATTTCCGACACTAGTGTCGCAATGAAATGGAACTAAAACTATTTTATTAGAAACCCGTGGATCTAGTACTTACATTAATTAGTAAGATGTTTGAAGTTTATCTTCTTTTCTACCCTTCGGAACAATGGCTTCATTTCTCTACTTACAATGTGAGCAACATTCTATCTAGCTTAACCACCGACTCATTTCCATATCTGTTTTTGGCAACTATTCAATCCTTCAATCTCTAGCGCGAAGTTTAACAATATTTTATTAGCGAATCAAATCAAGAATGCTGCCATATTTATTTGTTTGTTTTTTTTAACAGCCACACTTTCTTTACAAATCAAATACATTGGCACATTGTCATGTTCCTCAAAAAAAAAAGTAAAGATCCGTTCACTTTTCCTGTTAGATTATACATTTAGTCCCATTTTATAAACACATTGTTAAAGGTCATGGTACCAATCCATCAGAGAAAAAGTTAGGGCCCTAACGTAGGTAAAAATAACTTTATCCACCCTTTGGAGAGGGGATATTCTACACTTTGTGCCGACGTTTCTGCGGGCCGGATGAGGCCCGCGAGCCGTATTTTGAGCATCACTGATTTAGATATTCCTGACTCGGTATTGAACCATCTTGCGTGTGGAAAACTCAGATTCCAATTACAGATGAATCCATACTAGCGCAGGAGCACCTTATTGAAGTATCCACAAACGAGAAACTTAAAACAATTTGAAAACAAGGGAGACCACAAATTCTGGTTACAAAAAAACAAGTTCCAATTTTATCTCCGGCATCGTGAGTCATCAGAAATAAAAGAAGCCGACTCGTTAATTGTGCTCAATGAGCCTGGCATGAATAAGCTTATAAAATGTCGTTAATTTTTAAAAATTTTATTTTAAACAAAAGATATAATCTCAAGAAACAATGCTTTAAAAATGTTGGGTTTTTTTTTACATTTGTAACTGGTATAGTCCTATAGCTTTTCCGTAGGCAAGTTTTGACTATATAAAGGGGTCACCCGGGTCAAAAAGGTTTGAGAACAATTGCACGTCTAGACGCACTTTTGTGACCGCTAGTGAACGCGCAATTGTGACGACATGAATTCAAAGCGAGACTGTAGCTCAGTAGCTTTTAGATATAGATGAATAGACAGTTGAGGCTAGAGGCTAGACTTTCAGTGGAGTACCATCTTTAAGATTATAGTGACTGAGACAAGACCGTTCCCGTTCGGAATGACACATTCATATTAAATTTACACCTGTTGACTTACTCTAATGAGTGTTATCTTAATGTATATGTCTTGATATGTAAGTCTGTTAATAAGAACTCAAGTAATAATATAGTTCGTCCATCGTGGTTCGATGATGACCACTTTGTCATCCAGGGGGCTGAGGGCTTTGCACTGGGGTTTTATGCCTCCTCGTGTGGCTGGTGAGACCTATGTGAGCCCGGAATGTTCGGCCGCACACTGGGCAGGTTATTTCAGCTGGAGCTAGTGTCGTTTGTCTTGCTTTTCTTCTCTGGCGTTTTTCTTCTGCCAGCGTGGTTCTTTTTTCCAAGTAATAATACGCGTACAGAAACACTCTAGGAATATTCTGACCAACACAAACTCTATAAACCCAGATTAGACATGTTACAGCAGTTTTCATACAAGGAATAACATGAACATGCACCAGTTCATTCTCTATTTCTCCCTTTCTCCCTCTCTCTTTCTATTTCTCTGTCTCTTTATCTCTCTCTGTTTGTCTGTCTCTCTCTTTCAAATCTTTGTTTCTGTCACGTAAGACGCAATAGTCTGCAAGTTTAGGGTTGCTTAGAACTCTTTGCAGTGGCGCTTTGTAGCGTAATGACTGGACTGGGCTGACCCGAGTGCGCTATTCTGCCTCTACGTGGCACTCGGGTGGAGACGATCGCTAGAGGAATTAATTAGGCTAAATGAATAGTAAAAATAATTACTGTGGAGTATCTAAGGAAATGCGAAAGCTTTTCCATTGCATAGTGCGGAGTTGAAAGAAAGCTTCCACGTCCCTGTCTATAATTCGTGCGCCGTTCCTCAAGGAACCGTTACACTAATGGAGAGTCCTACACGGTTAGCTAGGTAAAACAAAGGAAGATGGCGGGGGTTCACGGTGTGCTCGGCCTTCGGCCATGCCCATGCGCCCGTAGTGCCAGATATATCGGAAATAGCAATGTTTACATAGACATTGACCTCTCCTACACAGAACGGTTTGTTCAAGCAGGTTTACACATCTAGAGTTCGAAGAGCTTTCGGCTCAACTCTTTTGACAATCACACGGACTGGGCTGACAGCCTTTTCTTCTCGCATGAGCTGCCACCATATGGACCTTACGGTCTGGTCCTTACCTCTCTTCCCTTTTATGGCTTGTCCCAGCTATTTACCAGAGTGTCTTATGTCCCAGCTATTTACCAGAGTGTCTAATGTCCCAGCTACTTACCAGAGTGTCTAATGTCCCAGCTATTTACCAGAGTGTCTAATGTCCCAGCTATTTACCAGATTGTCTAATGTCCCAGCTATTTACCAGAGTGTCTAATGTCCCAGCTACTTACCAGAGTGTCTAATGTCCCAGCTATTTACCAGATTGTCTAATGTCCCAGCTATTTACCAGAGTGTCTAATGTCCCAGCTATTTACCAGAGTGTCTAATGTCCCAGCTAAACCTGTAGAGCCCACATTGACAGTCACCACTAACTTTCAATGTATTTATATCTTTTCTACCAGCTGTTTTTTACTTGGTTGCCATCATCATCTTCGGCGTCAGGTTCGATTCGACATTCGACTATGGCTTCGACCAGCAAATCCTGCAGACCGGATTCTACTTCGCCATTGTAGTTGTCGTCCTTTCACTGGTTTCCGGTGTCAGCCTCGCTGTCAGCTTAGCCAAGGGAAGACAAGTAGGGCCCTCTGGCGGAGCGACGAGTGATGACTCCACGCAGCGCCACCAGCAGCAGGAAATGGAAGAGCAACAGATTGAGAAGAAAGTTTGGCGTCAGCAGAAGGCATAATTAAATGTCCACGTGATTTTAAGTTGATTTTGAAAATTAATTGGTCAGACTATGACTTTTGGATATTTAAACAACAGTTCTTATTTATGTCTATTTAACCTACAAGCACCTATGTAAACTTGTTATTTTACTGTACTGTAGATTTAAATTGTCTAATATTGTTTAAAGTAGCCTCTAGAATACTCTAGATAGATAGCTATTTGCACAATACATTTTTAAAAAATACATTTAAGTTGTTAATTTGTTAACATCCAGTTTGTGATATTCAAGCAATAAAAACAAAAACAATAAAATAGAAAAGATAAAGTGATATGGAAAAATGAGATGGCGAAATAAGCAACCATTAAAGCTCCCTTTCAGACCTTGCCATCTATAGGGCAGATGATGTAAAGGTCATCTGTTTCTGTAGCCCATGGTTAACGAGGGTGTCGAGTGGCGACGATTACTTTCCTCAGCTACTGTCAGCTACCCATTAGAGCTGGGTAGACTCAGAGACACCCTAAAGATCCTGAAATTAAAAATCCCAGTCTTCATCTGGATTTAAATGCGGTAGCTCTTGTTAGGATGCCAGGCTCTTTAACACTCAGCCACCGCGCCTCCAAAACTTTGCATCTAGACCGTATAAGACATCTAGGACTAGATCTATCAACTGAGTTAAAACTCGTCATCGATTTGTGGGGTATTCCCGCTATTTGCAATTATCAGAAAATAGGTGTTCACAAGACTGAATTTACTCTACTGACTCTAGATCTAGAGTAATTATAATAATAACTTAACTTTGACAACTTCTGAAGTTTTAAGTGTCTCTCGGACTAAGAATTAGTCTATGTCGATCTAATTTCAATGATGAAGATACTGACTATTTCATCGGGAAGACATAGTTCTAGACTGCACTAGAGAGATGGTGATCAAGAAAGCTATGATAGTATGGACATTGAAAAAAACATGGGCCTCAGCTCTGGAAGTAAAGCATGCCATATGAAAAATAATGGCATGGAGAACAACTAAAACTGCCATTAGAAAAGTGCAAACTTTTATTAACAGATACTTATGTAGAATCCTTCACAACCATTGGCCAAACACCATAAACAACAAGTAATATATGCCATTCTTTCATTTGTACATGAAACCACTTTTGATAACTGATTTTTTTTTTTAAATTCCTCTCTCATGAAACATTGTGATATATTTTACAATATAAATATTTTAACATAAGAAAATGTATGAATGGACGAGCAGGGTATGAACCCGGGACCATCGAGATAATCAGACCAGCGCGCGAACCGCACCACCAGGCATTGCTGTTAATTTAATAACAAACTATAATAGCCTATTATTGATAAAAGAGATATATTACACATTACGGCATGCGCCACAATTACCGGATAAATACAATATGTCAGTCGAGCGATTTTAGATAATCTTTTGTTATTGATTTGTAATTGAAAAAAAAAAAAGAACAAGGCATCGAGCTTGTACTTCAGCAACGTCTGCTCGATGACCCAGCACAGTTACCAACTATTGGCATTTTCATTTAAATGGAACTAGATTGAGGATGTAGATTTACCCCAATTACACTTCTGATTTAGCACTTTTAAGATCTATATCTACTAGATCTAGATCTAAAATATAAGATTTAAATAATGTATGTGTAATTTATACAAGATTTATGATAAAAAGCATAGAAAATCTATTAATAGACTGAATACAATATTAAATTTAACAAGGTTACAAAGACTGTGTGGAAACACAAACTCAAAATCGGCTCCCGAAGTGGTCCACCCAGGCAGCCTTCAATATTTTCAGAAAGAACATCCGAATGAAATTACATCAATGACAAATAAGAGATAAGAATGGAGAAAGAAGGTTGACAGATCTTGTGTAGTGCCCCAACGGTCCAGCAGATCAAAGGATAGGTGCAAGTGAATGCAAAGTTAGATGTGAACCTGGCCTAACTAGTTCCCCTTTCAGACCTTGTGGTCTATAGGGCAGATGATGTAAAGTTCATCTGTTTTTGTGGCCTACGGTTAACGAGGGTGTCATGTAGCCAGCACAACGACCAACCGCCTTTAATTTTCCCCAACTAATGTCAGGTACCCATTGGAGCTGGGTGGACTCAGAGGCGCCCAAAGATTCCGAAGTTGAAAATCCCAGTCTTCACCAGGATTCGAACCCGTGACCCCCGGTTCGGAAGCCAAGCGCTTTAGCGCTCAGCTACCGCGCCTCTCCTGGCCTAATTGATGTCTTATAATTGATGTAATTGTTTTGAGAGAGCTCAATCTCTTATTCTTTTTTTTTTTTTTTTTTGGTCAAGAAATTACAATTTATTTAATATCCACTAATTTGTAGACATTTAAAAAAAATAAAAATAAAACATGAGTGGTCAAGAAATTACAATTCATTTAATATCTACTAATTTGTAGACATTTTAAAAAAATAAAAATAAAACATGAGTGGTCAAGAAATTACAATTTATTTAATATCCACTAATTTGTAGACATTTTAAAAAAATAAAAATAAAACGAGTGGTCAAGAAATTACAATTCATTTAATATCCACTAATTTGTAGACATTTAAAAAAAATAAAAATAAAACATGAGTGGTCAAGAAATTACAATTCATTTAATATCCACTAATTTGTAGACATTTAAAAAAAAATAAAAATAAACCATGAGTGGTCAAGAAATTACAATTCATTTAATATCTACTAATTTGTAGTCATTTTCAAAATTATAAAAATAAAACATGAGTGGTCAAGAAATTACAATTCATTTAATATCCACTAATTTGTAGACATTTTAAAAAAATAAAAATAAAACATGAGTGGTCTTGAAATTACAATTCATTTAATATCCACTAATTTGTAGACATTTAAAAAAAAATAAAAATAAAACATGAGTGGTCAAGAAATTACAATTCATTTAATATCTACTAATTTGTAGACATTTAAAAAAAATAAAAAAAATAAACCATGAGTGGTCAAGAAATTACAATTCATTTAATATCTACTAATTTGTAGTCATTTTCAAAATTATAAAAATAAAACATGAGTGGTCAAGAAATTACAATTTATTTAATATCTACTAATTTGTACTCATTTTCAAAATTATAAAAATAAACCATGAGTGGTCAAGAAATTACAATTCATTTAATATCTACTAATTTGTAGTCATTTTCAAAATTATAAAAATAAAACATGAGTGGTCAAGAAATTACAATTCATTTAATATCCACTAATTTGTAGACATTTAAAAAAAATAAAAATAAAACATGAGTGGTCAAGAAATTACAATTCATTTAATATCCACTAATTTGTAGACATTTAAAAAAAAATAAAAATAAAACATGAGTGGTCAAGAAATTACAATTCATTTAATATCCACTAATTTGTAGACATTTTAAAAAAATAAAAATAAAACATGAGTGGTCAAGAAATTACAATTCATTTAATATCCACTAATTTGTAGACATTTAAAAAAAATAAAAATAAAACATGAGTGGTCTTGAAATTACAATTCATTTAATATCCACTAATTTGTAGACATTTAAAAAAAATAAAAATAAAACATGAGTGGTCAAGAAATTACAATTCATTTAATATCTACTAATTTGTAGTCATTTTCAAAATTATAAAAATAAACCATGAGTGGTCAAGAAATTACAATTCATTTAATATCTACTAATTTGTAGTCATTTTCAAAATTATAAAAATAAAACATGAGTGGTCAAGAAATTACAATTCATTTAATATCTACTAATTTGACAACGCTAAGGTTGTCAATTGTAGTCAAACTGAATTTAAGTTATCTTATCTTGTAGACATTTTCAAAAAATTAAACGAAGCAAAAAGAACTCTGTAGTGTAGTTGTATCCAATTAGTTTATTTTCCTTTTAAGCACTTGGCATTTGTTGTTGTCACTTTATGGCAACATTAACAATCTTTCAGGAAATTGACTTTGAAGCAATGCTATGTTCCCAGGTAATAGTAAGTAATTAGGCAAGGCAAGCTAATATAGGGTTGTATACAGCTGCCCTGTATGCCTTATGTATTTAAAAAAAAGACTGATCAGGGACCAGGTTAATCCCTCTCACGACAATTTTTTAAAGGTCTCCTTGAGATGTAACAGGGCTACTCTGGCATCATCAAGGTGGCCCTTGGGTCTGTTAGAGTCATTCTGGGATAGTTAACCAAGCAAAGGTACTGCTGTAGCACAATTGTTCAGGGTTCTGTTAGGAGGGTCATGTGTAAATTATTTCAGGATAGGGGTGTCGATTTAAGATTCTTTTTCCTCTCATTACGAGGGTTTTAAAAAAAATTAATAAATAAATAAAAAAATAGTTAATTTGTCTTAAAATATTACATTATTCATAAAAGATTCTTGACTTTCAATTGTCTGCCCTTGTCTATATTCTTTAGGATTATTGGTTTTGGTTATTTTTGTTTCTAGTCTCTTCGCAGGCTCCATTCAGTTGCGTCTTGTTTTCTTGTTCCTTTGTTTCCCAGTATGTCTAGGATGAGGCTGCCGCTAAGATATAGACATTGTCATAGTGTTCTTGTTACGTTTCCACGGGCTTGCCGTGTTCTGTGAGTGTAGTACATACACACTTGATGTTGACTTGTGAAATGCTCTCCGATCATGTGATCAAGGAGGACGTAACCACGAGGGAGAAATAATTCTTCAAAAGTGTTGACTTCCCTTTAAAAGACAGTTCTTTAGTAGTTTTCCATAGATAAATAAAGTTCAATTTGATTCCTATCCCGCATCCCTCAGCCTAAACTCTCTTTAACCCAGGTACATACACACTCTCACACACTCGCATAACCACTTAAACTAATTGACATAATACCAATAGAGTAGCTTTACAGATTGATTACAGTATTTAGATTTTTATCTCTGAGGTCTGACAATTTAGTCAAGGACAATAAATTATACAATAATTGCAATTTCTATCTAACCAGTATAGTTATCAATTCTATGTTCAATTATTTTTCTAAATATTAACTCTAGATTATAAGGATTTAAAGATACATTGTTATTAACAACTTTAATTCTACTGTGCCACACAAGACTTCTGTATTCACTCACTATTATTAGATTAAATTTATGAATCATCTTACTTTTGATTTTAGGCAATTTATTTAAAACAATAGCTAGGTTAAGATTAACATTGGTGTTACAGTTTGCCTCTAGTAGGTCTTTCATAGTGCATCTAACATTATCAAATATTTTACATTTTAAAAACATATGGCTTTCATTGTTACCATTAACTGTGTGACATAAAACACATGTGTGTACATTTCTTTTATTCCTTCCTACAGGGGTCATCCCGAAGATTAGTCTGTATGTTATTTCTCTGGCTTTGGGTGTAATGTGTTTGCTGTGTAGATTTATAAAAGTGTCTCTGAAATCTATTACACCTAACTCTCTACTCCATTTGATCCTATTGAATAATCTTTCTTGTAACTGTTTCTTAAGTGTTGTATATGTGTCTTTTAATTTACTGTGTATTAGATGTTCATTGCCGGGGAGTATTCTTGATATGGATCTGTAAAATGGATGTGTGTTTGTACCAAAGTGGTGTGGGGTGTCATTTTTTATTGGAATTATTTTATTTAACCTTAAGCCGTAGTAGTATATTGTTAATGGAAAATTGTTTGGGTTCTTGGCTACTTGTCCTATGTATTTTAATCTAAGTGCTTGTATTTTGGTTCTGATGTCCTGTAAGTTTATCCCCCCATCCTCTTTGTTTTGTATAAGTGTTGTGTGTTTAATGTTTCTGATAGTGCTTTTAAATATAAAATTCCTAATGATTGTGTTTATGCCTGGTATAAAAGTTGGTGGAGGTTCTGTGATGTTTGCTAAATAAACTATCTTCGGGATGACCAGGTTGTTTACTAGTATTGCTCTACCAAATATAGTAGTTGCTGCATAGTGAAATCTTTTAAGTGTGTTTTTGGTTTTCTTTAAATTATTTTCCCACTGCTGTGTGTGGTAATATGTTGGGTTGCTTGTCCACGTGATGCCGCATATTTTAATTTCCTTCTCTATTTTAAGGTTAAAGGGGATGTTTGAGGGGATTTCCCACCTGCCCAATCCCATAATACAAGATTTATTTATGTTGATTTTTGACCCGCTTGCCCTCCCAAATTGAATAAACTTATCTATGATTGCGGCTATGTCTTTTTCTGAGGAGCGAAAAAGGGTGGTGTCATCAGCGTATGCTTTAACTTTAACTACGGGCGTGGGGCCTGGGATTCTTATCCCCGTGATTCCACTATCTAGCCTGATGGTTTCTAAAAGGGGTTCTAGGCAAAGGGTGTATAAAAAGGGAGAAAGGGGACACCCTTGTCTTACAGATCTTCTAATAGGGATACTGTCACTAAGGGTTTGGTTTATTATGAGTTTGCTTGTGGCATCAGTGTAAACTAGCTTTATGTATTTCTTCATTCTTCCATCTGTCTTCGTCTTGTCTAGTATTTTGAAAAGGTAGTCATGGTCTATTCTGTCAAAGGCTTTTTCCTGGTCAATAGAAAAGAGGGCTGCTTTCAAGTCTTTGTCTTTACAGTAATATATAATGTCTCTTAAAAAATGGTTAAGTTCGTCGATGTTTTTGTCTGGGTTGCTACAGTATTGATCCTGTCCTATTAAGTGTGGTATGAGGGGTTTTAGTCTTAGAAAAATCATTTTCGTCAGGAGTTTGTAGTCGGTGTTTAGAAGTGAGATCGGTCGAAAGTCGCTAGGTGAGGTGTTGTTTTCTTGTTTTTTTGGTAGAAGTGTGATGTATGCTAAGTTGAAATCTCTAGGTAACTGTTCTGTCTCTAACATGTCGCTGTATAGATTTAATAGTAGGGGTCCTATTTGGGGAAAAAAGGCTTTGTAAAATTCAAACGTCAGACCGTCAGGGCCAGGGGATTTGTTGTTTTGTGTTGTATCTAAAGCAGCTCTCAGTTCGTCTAGCGTAAAGGGAGCGTCTGTCTCTATCTGTTCTGTCATTGGATTTCTTTGCAGTTCTGTAAAAATACTTTTTGTGCGTTGTCGTCCGTCTGTTCCTTGTCATACAAATTAATAAAGTGTTTAGTAAATGTGTCTGTTATTTTGTCCATGTCGTGTATAGTTTCTCCTTTACTATCAACAATGTTGTCAATAGTTCTGTCAATTTGAATGTTTTGTTCTGCTGATAAAAAAAGTTTGTTAGGCCCTTCGGTTATTTTTTTACTTTTGCACCTCAATTCCGCTCCTTTGTATTGATAGTTAAATAGTTCTTCTAGTTGTGTTAGTATGTGTGTTTTGGCTGCTTCGTCTTCTTCTTGTGTTAGTAAATTTTTAAGTCTTTCCTCTTCTTTTTTCCTTTTTGAGTTGACTAGTGTGGCCAGTATTTGGCTTTGCTGCTTAATGGAGCTTTTAATTAGCGTCCATATTTCTGTGACTTTGAAATAGGGTGTGTTTGAGTCATGTATTATATTTTTGAGGAGGTTTGCGATTGTTTTTAAATAGAGCGGGTCATTTAGGAGGTCGTTGTTAAGTTTCCAGATCGGTGTTTTTTGTTTTTTAGTTTTGGGTTCAGCAGTTCCACTAAGACTCCTTTGTGGTCTGTATGTTGTAACGTCTCTACGAGATGTGTTACACTTTTTGTTTTGCACGCCCTTGGCACATACACTCTATCTATCCGTGTTTCTATTTGGTGTGCTTTGTCCCTGAACGTGGTGACCCGGCCCGTGACCTCTACTTCTCTATAGGCATCTACTAACCGGAATGCCTTGATGACTCCCCCCCAAATTGTCATGCGTTTTGATTGTTATATGAGGAGCAGGACCCTCTGTGTTTGTGTTTTGCTTGTCTAATTGGGAATCAATGTAATTTAAATCACCCCCTACTATTAAATTTTCTCCTGCGTACTGAGTGTGTAGAATGTCACTTAGCATTCCAAAAAACTCGTGTTTCTCTTTTTTTTGAGCGGGTGCATAAATGTGGACTAACGTGTATGTGTGTTTTTGTGAGCTTGTCCTAATTATTACTATCCTCCCGCTATTGTCTTGATATGAGTGTGTGATTGAAAACCTATTGGATGTTTGTAAAATGGCTGTCCCTCGTGGCTTTCTACCTAAACTAAAATAACCCTCCCGGAGGCCCATAAGAAAGACTGCTTTTTTGGCCTTGTACTCTAACTGTGTGTTGGTCTCTTGCAGAAAGATAAAATCTGGCTTGTATTTCCTTGTGAGGTGTGCTATGTATGTGTGTTTATTGTTAAGCCCTCTGATGTTGAGTGTCAAAATTTTGATGTCTGCCATGAGTGTGTGAGATTGGTTTGCGTGTTTGTTATTCTATTGTGTGTGTATGCATTTTATCTTTAAGAGTTGCTTTGTTGTTTATGTGTTTGAATGTGTGTTAGGGTCCTCGCCCTCATCTATGACTAGCACTGACGGGGAGTCTGGAAAGTTCAGCTCGAGCTTGAACTGTTCTTCCTCTCTTTTCTCCTCCTCTACCCGGGGATCCTCGTTTAGATCCTCTGATGAGGAAGAGAGAGAGAGGGCCCTCTTTCTTGTTATTTTGGTTGGGGTGGTGGGTGCTGAACTTGCCCCTCCGGATGTTTTAATTTTTTTACTTTGCTTAGATTTGTTTTCAGGGCTTGTTTGGTGGGGGGAGACCACTTGGAGTAGCTCCCATAGCTTCTATTTGTTTTTTTTCCCCTCCTTTGCTGCTTTCAACCATCGTGAACCCATCTTTTTTTAGCTGTTGATCAATCTCGGATTGCTTTTTCTCTCCCTCACCTTTAAGGGCCATGGCATAGGAGATTTTCCCTCCTACCTCCTTTGCACCTTCTGTGGGGTTTTGGTCCCGTCTGGGGTTCGCCCTATTTGGACACTGGTTTGACCAGTGCTGATCCTGTCCGCAATGCCAGCACTGTTGTCTACGTCCCGGGATGGTCACGAGGACCTTGTAGGTCCTCGGATCGTCCTCGTATCGTAACTGAATATAATGGGGGAGTTCAGTCTGTTTGCGGATTTTTATCCAAGCCGCCCACTTATCTGAGTTGCCTAGCTTGATTGGCTCTATCTTGGAGCCTTCTTCTGCAAAGGCTCCAAAGATTTCTCCTATCTTTGATTTGTTTATGGTTGGTGCTACCCAGTGAAGGGTAACCCTGATTTTTTCGTCTTCCAAGGTACAGACATCTACCTTAAGTCCTTATCATTCCCGAATGATTTCCCTAGTATACGGGTTCTCACTCGGGCGGATGTTGGGAACAGGAACCAGACAAAGGGGTTCTCGAAGCGATAGAGAGAACTCACTTCGTCCGGTGTTAGTTTCAGGCACTCTATTAGGCTCGCCATAGTGGCCTTAACAGCCCCTTGGCCTGACAGCTTTAGAAGCAAGGTACCTGGGGCGTGGACAAGTCCACCATCCAGGTCCTTTTTTTCAATAAAAAATGTCTTAACTGACATTTTTACAAGGGTTTATCACAAGAGACGATAACTACACAGTACTTTACTACACAATCCTCGCGCCGTCCACTCTAAACAGTAACACACAAAAATCCACAGAATCACAAAAAAACCACAGAAACACAGGTAATCCACAGAATAAATCCTCAAGTGTTAGCTACTTAATCAATCTCTTATTCGAATCCTCAAAAAAAATAAAAAAATATAAATATATATTCCTAAGTGTCCACATGACATTTTGAAAGAAGATACAGTTTACATGATTACTATTTGTTTTAAATTAGGTCTAACTTATAATGCATGCTAAATAGCTTTTCTCTTTAAATAAATGCTTGCATAAGGGATTAAAAAAATTAGATTTTTCGCTTTTAGAAAAACATAAGTAGCCATTGCATCACAACTTTGAATGGTCTAAAATATTGTGATGTCGGATTTTCACTATCTTTTCTAGTTTACGAGATCTAAACGGGACGGACGGACAGACATTTCACACAAAACTAATAGCGTCCTTTCCCCTTTCGGGGGCCGCTAAAAATAGTAGATTAGTTTTAGTATTTTATAACATTGCAATACTGATCTAGACATTTGGAAAAAAAAATCTACACTTTAAGTCTAGAAATTGAGATTATAGATTTTGATCTAGTCTAAACCATGGCTGCCTGGTCGTGCGGTTTGCGCACTGGACTGTCTTTTTTTATTGATCCATAGTCTGTGTGTGTGTCTCTCTCTCTCTATATATATATATCTAGCTCTCACTATATAGGCTAATCTTTCTCTGTCACCCTGTGTTTCTCTCTGCCCGTCTCTCTTTCTGTATCTCTTTCAATGTTACTGTCACTTTCTCTCTGTCTCTCTTTTCTCTCTCTCTCTCTTGTATTTCTGATAGGAAATTGAAACAAATAGGTTACACGATTTTTTCGTCTAATGTTTAAGATTTAAAAAAAATATTTTTATCTTAATTTAACCAATGAGACTACCCCTGGCTGTGATAAATGATCAAGCCCTGACCATTCACACAACAGTTCAAAATAGTCACATAATATAATCAATACCTAATCTTTTCAATGTCCCTACCTATATCTCCCCCTAATACAGGTGTTCTCAACCTGTGGATCGCGACCCACTTGGGGGTCGATTGAGGATTTGCCAGGGGTCGCCTAAGACCATCGAAATTATGGATTGTTATTGTCTACTCTTCTGTATGTGTGTTTGTGTTGGGGGGGGGGGGTCGCGGCAGAGTGGGGGATTGTAAAAAAGGGGTCGCCGAGCTTAAAAGGTTGAGAACCGCTGCTCTAATATGTTTCTCAACGTGATTTTCAGTAAGTAATATCTTAATCTCTTCATTGTAGTAATGTGTAGGAAATTTGGATTTAACTAATGAGGTTTTAAAACTTGATTTCCATTTGCGTATTTCAAATTATCAAGTAAATCTCTTATTAATATGTCATCCAAATCGGTAACGCATTACATTTCTAACAGTTATCCGAACTTCATGGATTACATTAAGTTACTAGATTAAGTTTAAGAAAAAAAAAAATGTCTACCACTATGCATCCTGCACCTTTTTCTAAAACTGTATGAAAATAAGTAGTTTTATAGTTAGTTAACAGGTCCCCAAATTTTGCATAAAAGACAGAGATACATGGTTTTCTTTTAATAGACAGCTAACGGAAAGACAAAGAGTAAATAAAATTACTTTGGAATGATTGTGTTAATTTTAACCAGTTTCTTTATCTCCCTGTATGTCATGGAAATGAGTACAGGTATAGGTAAGAACTTTTCTAAAAAACAAAATAGGCCTAGGAGATACATTGTTACCTATCATTTATACTCTAATTCTGCTGGTCTAGGTTTAAAGCTGCAGGTGTAGGTTTAAAGCTGCTGGTCTAGGTTTAAAGCTGCGGGTGTAGGTTTAAAGCTGCTGGTCTAGGTTTAAAGCTACGGGTGTTGGTTTAAAGCTGCTGGTCTAGGTTTAAAGCTGCTGGTCTAGGTTTAAAGCTGCTTTGTCCTTTTTTTATTTGTTAAGAACAACTTTTAAAATTTTTGAATGTTTTATTTTCTTCAGAAATTGGATCTCTTGGTATGCCAGTGAAACGTATTGTTAATGGCCAGAATGCTAGTATGTTCGAAATTCCATATCAAACTCAGCTTCAAATAAGACTTGACGGCATTTGGAAACAATGGTGTGGAGGAGTTTTGGTCACTCCTAATAAAGTAAAATTTGTCCTTCATCATTTATTAAAAAATCATTTATAAAACGATTGCTAAAACGAGCGTATTGTGTGCGTGAGTGTCCATGAAATGCGGGAGCTTTCCCGTTGCACGGTGCGGAGTTGAAAGAGAGCTTCCACGTCCCTGTCGATAAGCCTCTCGCCGTTCCTCAAGGGACCGTTACACTAATGGCGAGTCCTGCAAGGTTAGCTTGGTACATCATAGGAAAATGGCGGAGGTTCTCAGTGTGCTCGTCCTTCGGCCATGCATTCTAGTCCCTGCGCCCGGAGTGCTGGATATATCGGAGAAAAAGCAATGTTTAACATAGACATTGACTTGGATCTCTTCCAGACAGAACGGTTTGTTCAAGCAGGCTTACAAGCCTAGAGTTCGAAGAGCCTTCGGCTTAGCTCTTTTGACAATCAAACGGTAATACGCTGGCACGTGACCCCAGGCCGCCTAACTGGTTCCTGACATAGTAGGTGAATGACCATTGTTTCTGATAGTAACCAGAGCCTAACTGCGTGTTAGAAGCTTAAGCGAAGTGTAAAATGAAACACAACTGTCAGGTTCTTGTGTTTTCTTGTACTTATCATAGTTTTAATTCAATGTGTGTTATTGTTATTCTTTTTCTGAACTTGTAATATTTTGGCCCAAGTTCAGCCTGACAAGCACACCATACACATACAGCTGTATTAAATTAATAAACTAAGTGTATGATGCTAAATAACAATAAACATTTATTCCAGTGATATATTTACAAATGATCTGATGTATGATAATAATAGTATCAATATCAATAAATATATATATATATAATCCAACATGATCTAGTTATTTTCTTTGTGACATATAAATGATCATTATTTAAACAATATCATTACCTCAACATATTCATCACAAGTTGTTCAAATATACTTTCAACACAACAACTGGTAATCCACATAGATCTAGTCTGTAGATCCAATACTGTTCACTGACGACAAATATAAAAGTTTATAGTTCCTACTGTAACATCAGGTCTGACCAAGGAAACCCGCAGTCTGGAATCTTGAACCTCAGACTCATGAAAAAGTCAACTTGAACACCAGACGACTAATTGACATTAGTGAGATGAAGACCTCAGTCCTGTAGACTGTAGACCTAAAGTTGTACTCTCAATATAGAAAATTGAGACTGGATAAACAAGTCTTGACACCAAGACTTGACACTGAGTCTTACACATAGACTTGACACCAAGCTAAGATCACTACTTAGACTTGTCGCTAAAACTTGAAATAGAGTCTTGACTGAGACTACGACCAAAACCTAGACTTGTCGCTAAAACTTGAAATAGAGTCTTGACTGAGACTACGACCAAAACCTAGACTTGTCGCTAAAACTTGAAATAGAGTCTTGACTGAGACTACGACCAAAACTTAGACTTGTCGCTAAAACCCTATAGAAGATAAAAGAAAGGATTCTTCTAATCATCTAGATCTAGTCTAATTATAGACTTACAAATACAAACGAATTCAAATAGAAAAACTATACAATGAAAAATAAAACTCACCCTAAACAGGGGTCAAGATAAATCCAACAAGAAAATGTCCAAGGCAAACGTTAAGGCTATCCAGTAACAATAACCAAGGAGAAATTCAAGAGCCCTCAAAACATGTCTTGCCTCTATACAGCACAAGATGGAGAGACTGTACTTGACGATAAATGACGCAAATGACACACACACACACACTAACTTTACGTCACTAGAAGTTGTGACAAGCAACAAAAGTTCATTCCCCTAGTCTACACAAGAAATAGTGTAATGACGTCATCAATATAGTGATCAACGCCGCACTATCAATTAGAGAAATAATTCTACTATACAGTTACATAGATAACTGCGACAACAACCAACGTGTAGTTGTTGTCCTCATGACTATAAACAGACGTATTATTTAAGTAGACTAATTACTAGATCTAGACTTGTGTATTGTTTTGTTTGTTTGTACAATGTTTGTACCTGTTTCGGATGATCCTTCAGAGTTGAAGATAATTACTTCCTAGTCCAAACCTCCCGCAGGACGACGGGGGATGGGAGCGGGCAGGGTTTGAACCCTCGACCGTCGATAAATCCGAACGACAGTCCAGCGCGCAAACCGCACGACCAGGCAGCCATCCACTTAATATTCACACTAAGTGATTGAAGACTGCCTTGCTTGTTTTGTAACCTGAACTGTAGTGTGTTGAAAACTGAACTGTAGCATGCCTGTTTGAATGTTTGCATTAGTGCTTAGGTTAAGTGGTATAGTCTGTAACTCATTAACGTGTAGTCATGTATATTATGACTTTTCTATAAACAGTATTACACCTACATATTAGAATATAAAATTGATAAATTGCTATACAACCTATTACGATAATGATATCAAGCATCACAACAGAAATAACACACAAGTGAAAACAAATTTTATTTGCAGACAAAAGATATCAATTTAAAGAGTTGAGTTTTTATTGCAAATGCGTAACATATATATATATATATATATATATATATATATATATATATATATATATATATATTCCAATAATTTACAATACACATTTTAAAAGTGCATTGGTTTCATTATAGTTTCATATAATGTTAATGTTATTTAAATTATATACATATATGTATGGCTGCCTGGTCGTGCAGTTTGCGCACTGGACTGTCGTTTGGATTTATCGATGGTCACCAGTTCAAACCCTGCCCACTCCCATCCCTTCAACTCTGAAACATGTAAAACATTTTACAAACAAAACAAACATTATATATATATAGGCACTTATATTATTAGTTAGTTAGAGACGCACCATAGAAGACGTATACTGAACGGGACTAGTGACGCGTGGGATATTTTGGGTTAGAGACTGGAAAATCAGTTAGCAATAGGATTCTCTTGGGTAAAGACGTGTTCTATTTGACAGAGACTTTACTGTGGCCTTTTATGGGATTAAATTCATTGTGAATAGTTCATCAGGACCACATCTCTTTAATCGTTTATAAATGGTGTTTGTTATTCTGTCCTGTTGATCAACTTCATTGAATACGCCCGAACAAGAAACCCAAAAACTGACGAGTAATTGTCATCATTTTGACAACCATCTACAGTCTTATCTTATCTTATCTTATATAATACAGACGTTACTTCAAAAAAGAAGATGATTACGTCCTACGCGTCATGCATTTAGTCATGCATATTAACCAATGACTTAAATTCTGCCAAGTCACTGGTTTTTCTGGCTAGCTCAGGCAACCCATTCCATGCTCTAATAGCACTAGGGAAGAAGGAGTATTTGTACAAATTTGTCCTAGCATATGGGACGAGGAATGTGCCTTTATTTTTGTGTCTTTCAGAGTATTTTATTAAATTTTGTTTTTGTATTTGAAGATTATGGCTCAGTGTTTTATGTATAATTGCTACTTTACTTTTGAGTCTTCTGTCTTGAAGGCTTTCTAAATTTAGTGATTTTACTAATGGTGTTACCCTAGTCAAATGTGAATATTCGTTTGTTATGAATCTCACTGCTCTATTTTGTGTTTGTTCCAGTTTCTTAATGTTTTCTTGAGTTGAGGGGTCCCACACGGTGGATGCATATTCTATTATTGGCCTAACCAAGGTTAAATAACATTTTAGTTTTATGTTCTTATTTGATTTATAGAAATTTCTTTTAATAAACCCTAATGCTTTGTTGGATTTTTTAAATAGTTTCATCAATATGTGGATTCCATGACAGTTTTTCATTTATTATAACACCTAGGTATTTTGCGTTTTTAGTCTGTGTTACTGGTTTGACTACAATACAGACTGGCTTTCATCACAATACATACATACATATATATATATATATTGATGTGCGCCACCGCGGTGATGAGCACTTGAACTATAAACAAACTCAAAAGGAGGTAATGCCGAACTCAATGCTGGAACAGTTACACCCACGAAAGACCAACCATCGATTAAAGGAATCTACGCTAGTGTTGAAACGACAAACACATTTATCTTTACTCGTCGGATGTCCTCTGTTCCTAGCCGTCTGTTGCATTCTTCTTATTCTTACTGTAAATAAGAGAGCGTCTCGATTCTAGCGTTTCTTACAGCGTTCTTACTTTTTAAAGATTTATCACGTCATTCGTCACAAAGTTAAACTTTCCCCTTATTACCGAAACAAATAACTAAATCCTAACAATGAAATAACAATATATATATATATATATATATATATATATATATATATATATATATATATATATATATATATATATATATATATATATATATATATATATATATATATATATATATATATATATATATATATATATATGTAGTGTGTGTGTGTGTGTGTACTTGATAGTCGCTCCGGCTTCTGTCGAATATTCGGCATTATTTCACTATTCGGCAATATTCGGCTCCGATCTGATATCACTACCGGATAGTAAACCGAAAAGTAAAAACTACTGCGTAGTATCTATATTTCTATTAATATTGTTAGGCGCCTCCGCGCTGAGTCTTTTCCATATACACCAAACGGAGGTGAAACTTGAATATCGAAACAATAAAGGTGGAAGGCAAACAATATAAAGGTAGTCGACGCTGATAAACGATGTCGAACAAGAAGTTTAATACTCAATGAAGGAATGCCTGGTCGTGCGGTTTGCGCGCTGGACTGTCGTTCGGATTTATTGATGGTCGAGGGTTCAAATCCTGCCCGCTCCCATCCCCCGTCGTCCTGCGGGAGGTTTAGACTAGGAAGTAAACTATCTTCAACTCTGAAGGAACATCCGAAACATGTAAAACATTTTACAAACATTCACAAGGAAATCGTTGAATGTCGTCAGACTAAACCTCCACGTCGATAAAAATATACCAATATTCAAAAAGTGGACAGGATTCAATAATGTCAGTTCTGAAATACATTAACGTTTTTGTTTCAAATAAAAAAAAATGTTTTTAAAACTATAAACTAGGACTACGCACCAAATATCTTTTAGTACAAAGACAATTATTAAGGCGTGTAAATCTAAATAGAAATAGAACTTTACATTAGAAAGTCGCATTACATACGTAGCAGCGATGTCTGGCACATTTTAAAAGCTTGTCTCGACCTTTGAGTGGTCTAGTAAACATGGAATATTCCTTAACTACGTCAGGCTGATAATATGTCTAGATGTGCGGGTATATCTCCAGAGGTAGAGATGAGCAACCCTCACCTCCTTTTGTTTGTTTAGTCCATAACATCAAGGGTCTGGACCACAAGCCACACCTTTAACTCTGTTGACCTGGTAATAAGTTTGTTTACTTTGAGTTAAATCTCAATTTAGTTTAGTATTACAACTTTTTTACGCAGAATTTCAATAGCTCACATCGGAGTTTCTAAATCATAATAAGTCTAGATCTAGTATTAGATCTAGCGTTAAAGTTTTAATAAGATGATAGTGTCTGCTAAATTTTTTTTTTATTGTGACGAAAAGGTTTTGACTGCTGCCCATTGCTTGGACGATACGACGACTGACAACTATCGTGTGGTTGTCGGGTCGATTAACTTATACGGACCATCCAACGAGTACGAACAAACCTATTATGTCTCCAGAATCGACACCTATGAACCTATTACAAAACAGATAACAGCGTCGGATCCCCATGACATCGCTGTAATCACACTGGCCACCTCTGCTACACTGAACAGGAATGTGCAGGTAAGTAGTGGTTTAACTAATATACATTTTTTTTACGCATAAAAAAAGACCATAAATATTTATACAAAATAACAAGAAAAACGTAACAAAAATTACAATAACTCCTTCATACAACGTACAATGATGGGCACGACATGGCCTAAATTAGGCCGATGTGCCAAAGAACTCAAAATATCAAAAATCATATACTAGCCTTAGACCAATGCAACCTATGCGACCGCAGTGGACCCACATTTTCAAAGGACCCGCGCTAATTCTAGGTGTAAATTATTAAATTAAACCATTTTATAACTTAAAACAGATTTCCCTCGGCCTCCTGATTTACCAGGTGATCCTTGAAATCTCCTGATATCGAAAAATATACGAAAACGTCCAGGAATTCTCCACAAAATTATTTAAATGTTTTGAAAACTCAAAGAAAAAAAAAAACAACTCCTGAAATATATAGACCAAAAAAAAAAAGTCATTTTGGAGTGTCGTTCAAAATGGAAAATGCCAATTCTTCGCGCGATGGAGAAAAAAACAACACGGCATTATGCAATACCCGTAATTGTGGAATCTGGTGAAAAAAGCTTCTCGCGCCTAAAACTAATGAAGAATTACTTGAGGTCAACAATTCTCGTAAATAGATTGACACATTTTGTAATTCTTGCTATTGAGCGTGATCTATGTAGGAAATAACATTTTTATGATATACTGTATGACTTCGCTTCACGCAAAGCTCGTAAAGTAATTCTGTACGTAGTAGAGAATGAATAAAATGTAAAGACGAATGTATTTTTTAACTCTTTCTCTCCGTAATTATTTACCACATTCTGGTGCAATCAACGCTGGTATCGTCAGTTAGGAGAGAAAGAGTTTATACAATCTCTGAAATTTCACTTATTGTCCGTATCCCTACCTAAACTAGGACCCAACAACGGTTGAGTCCAGCCCTGCTTTTTAGTGACGGGTGAATACAGAGTAGATTACTTGTTCTCCTCCCACCCTTTTTTTTTCCGCCACTAAAACTAGGTGATGTATAAATTGAAAAGAATGATTTTTCCATGACTTCTTTGTCACAATGGTTAAGCCCGGCCCTACTATTTTGAGACGGGCGAATACTACTTGTTCTCCCCCCCCCCTTTACTTCTTGAGCCATAAAGAGAGTTATATATATATAGATAGATCTTACAATGAGTCTTGTCTTCAAGTCAATCGATTAATTTACAAGTGTAACTTAGGCCTATAGAACAGAACGTCATTAGTTATTAAGTATTCTTTGTTTCATAGAGATCGATTATTTTGGATTTAATTACTAATGAATGTTATATATTATTTTTAAATTTTGACCCCTATATTTTTTTTTGGTCTTCCCTCTCCCCTCCCTACCCCACCGTCTCAAGTTAGAAGAATGCTACTAGGCTTAATCCCTGTGGCATTTTTACGTCTGGAGAGACGATCTTTTCCCCCGTTGCAACTTCTTGTGTGACTAAAGAGGCCAATCCTTGAGACACAGCTGCGATCGCAGGTTGGGCATATGTAATCACCAGGCGCCGTTGCATTTTCACCCTTCTTTCTGCTTCTGTTGTGTATGACATCTGCAATCCGTGACCCTTCCTTTATGCTCTCTCTCCATGAGGATCTGTCCAGTGCCACCTCTTCCCAGCTGCCAGTGTCGATTTTGAAGAGCTTTGTCACGTACACAGTATCTATTTTTAGCTAGTCAGCAGCCTCGGGTAATTTCTCACGTGGAGATATGTTAATTAGTGTAACTTGGGCTGCATTTATTGGTTGCAATGAGCTACGTTGGACACGTGACATCGCTTGAGCCCGGGAAGGTTCTGGTTTATTAGTCAGTCATTGTATGGAACTTGGAAGTGGAAACATCTACTAATGTCTTGTATTAGAACTCAATTATACTATTGTGTAGGTCTATCATTTTATTCAACTACGTTTAACCATTGTAATTATTTGTGAATAGTTTTTTCAAGTTCTGAATTAAAGTAATTGTTTTAGACGAAAAGAAGTTTCTTCATTGAATATAGTAACATACTTAGATCGACTTAGCGATTGACAACTTCTAGATGATCAACTGGCAACATTTTGAATGATCGTATTATCAACTAGATCTAGCTACTTCTATACAATCATCTTATTAAAAGAAGATTTCAAGATCCTCGGCAATCACGATCATCGTTAGTGTGATACAGGTCAAGATAATCTTCAACGTGACATCTATCATTGCATCTTCATAGATCTTGACATCTGACATCCACATTAATTGATGGTTGTGATAAGCTTTATGTCGCGTTTGCATACATCCGCTTAATGCGCACAATAAAACTCAGCAAGAAAAACATTTTAAAATACCTTTTAAAAACAAAGCTCATCTAAGGGAACGAACCGCTAATTACTGCCATGTAATTAAAAAAAAATGACATGGTTTCTTTTCCCATCTGCTTTATTAACAGAGTTAATTAATTTGGTACTCAATGTTAAACGAATTGGTTAATTTTCGGAGAGATTTACGGAGAGATTTACGGAGAGATTTTCGGAGAGATTTTCGGAGAGATTTACGGAGAGATTTACGGAGAGATTTACGGAGAGATTTTCGGAGAGATTTTCGGAGAGATTTACGGAGAGATTTACGGAGAGATTTACGGAGAGATTAGTCGAGATCAAGAAAGAGACCAAAGATGTACTGTCTGGATGTTCAGTGAAAGTACTCCGCACCCTGCTGGTCCGTTTGTAGAGGTTCTGGACTACTATTTTCCATGTTACCACTACCCCTTCACATGGTTTGGCCCGCCTGCTGAAGTGGTTTTTCAGTGTATGGCGCTAGGAGCCATACGTGAGCGATTTAGGAGATTGGAAAAGGGCCCAAGAGGCCGTCCACCCAAATGTGCAGCACGTGGGGCCATAAATGCTACTGCCCCTTTCCTAGTGCCCCACCATGCCCTACTATAAAAAAAATAGCTTTGTGCAATTTTGAATACTAATTGTGCTTATGAACAGAAAACCCCAAAAAACCTATTTTAAATCGTAAATCTAGGCCTTTATTATCGTATCTGGTTTTATTATTCGCAATGACGACACGATCGTACAGCTCGCCAGATTATCTGAAAATGTTCAAATAAAACCCGCATCACACTGCTTGATAAGTGGCTGGGGATACACCAACCTCTCTCTACCAAAACCAAACACACTTCAGAAAGCATTAACTGTTGTAGTGAATGATTTTGTCTGCGGCGGTGTTTATCCTGTGGTCAAAGAAGCAATGGAAGCAGGACTATTCATTTGTGTCTATAACTATATAGGTAATGTATACACTTGCTAACAAATATACATAAATCTTTGTATGCATGTATGTATGTATGTATTTGTACTCTTGAATGTATGTATGTAAATATATGTATGTATTTATGTTTGTATGTTTGTATATAGGTGTGTATGTATGTGAATATGTGTATGTCTTTGTAATATATATTAGATAGATAAATAGACATATATATATATATATATATATTTATTACATGCATGTAATATGTGTGTGTCTGTGTAATATATATTAGATTATTAAATAGACATATATATTGTCACAGATTCCCTATTATATTTATACTAATATAACTCGATAGAATCTACCTTAGGTCTCGATACGTCTAGGTGTCCCTGATTCAGTTCTAGTTAACGAAATAAAACAATGAAACCACTAGATGAAACACATAAACTTTAATCAGCTTTACTGCATATCACACACGCTGGACTCTCTGTCTGACAACAAAATACACTTCCGGTCATTCGCGCAGATTGTAAAAATAGATTATACATACATACACACATTCATCCGTGACATATATATATATATATATATATATATATATATATATAGACATATATATATATAGACATATATATATATATATATATACACACAAGATAGACATAGATAGATATAAAAAGATATATAAATATATATTAGATAGATAGATAGATCTGAATTGATCTATCGGTGCCTCTCAAAAATGTATTTAAATAGTTTGATATTACTTGCATGCTTAGATTTGCTTAAAGTATTCAATTCTACAAGTAGTAAACCTCCCCTCCCCCCGAAATTTAAAGTAAAATCGCAATTTAATGAAGAAAGCAAATGCTGCCAGGTGGTTTGATATCTGCTTCTATGGCACGAATTTCATTGCAGTGACAGCTTTCAATCTGCTGTTCTTTTATATTTTGTCAAGCATTAGAACCTTATGACTTAAAGGTCTACTTTTTATTGAGAGCACAATACATCTGTCAGGGGCGCATCATTGTACCACCACCACCACGTTTCTCCTATTTTATTACAATACCTTTATTCAAGTCAGCAGTGCCTTTTTTTTTCTTTCTATTTTTGTAAAAAAAAAATAATATTTGGAGCCGGTACTCAGTGATGGATTGGCTAACTTTTATTTCCCAGTTCCCACCTCAATGCTAGCTAAATCACATTTACATTTGTTATGATTTGTATAATTTAACTAACAATTCATCAGCCAATCTGATAAATAATAAGGGTGCATCGGATAATTGCCCCGGCTCCGGACTTTTCCGAATATTCAGCTTTTTTTTTTTCAGTATTCGGCGATATTCGGCTCAGGTCGAATATCACTCCTGGATAGTAAACAGTACACCTATTTAATATGCATAAGTGGACCTCATTCCATTACTGTGTGTTGTAGAATGTATTAATGTTTATATTAAATGTGCTTAAAAATAGAGCCATTATAAATATGCATTAAACATTGTTTATTATGAAGACAAGGCGTGTTAACATAAATAGAAAGATTTCTGTGTCTGGTATGTGCTCGGACCACCGCACCTTATGGATACTCCTTAGACAGCGTAGGTGGAAGGAGTTTAGCTTTTTGGTGTGACGGGAATATAGGGTCCAGGACTCTGATGCATATAGGAGTGACAGAAGGATTACAGCACTGTAGACTTTCAGTTTTGTGGATATGCTGAGTCCTCTCCGTTGCCACACTTTTTGTTGAAGTCTGCCAAAAGCAGCACACTGATACGAGCAAAACGAAAGTATATATATATATAAATGTGAGATTAAAGAAATAGCAGTTTTTCTCGACCTTCGGCAAAAAACAAACAAACAAACAAAAAACAGTCATGCTGAGGCCATTCTCTTGACAACTGGGGGTTCGGGGCGAAGCCCATACGCCAAAAGCGTTTTCTTGTATTCTTCATTGTAGAAACGTATTCTCCTGACATCTACAGCTAACTAATCATTCTATTAAAAAAGAACATTTTGAATAATGTTTTACTTTTAAAATATTCTAATAAGAATTTGTAGAACCTTACTACATACAACCGATTTCTTCCTTGAAAAGATAAGATTCCCCACAGATTTAGATTAAGGCTTTGAGGACCGCCGAAAAATAATTTTTTTTTTAAAAAGCTCATTTGTAAGTGGTACATTTTGTTCAATAGGCATGTTTGTAGCTTAGTTTTGTTACAGAACTATAATTCTAAGCACTAAACAAAAAATTCCAGAAGTGTCAGGAGAAATTAAGTGGGCCAATTAGATTCTACTCTAAATTACAATTATTTTTTTTTGCATTTTTATGATTTAAACATAAATTGTGAGTTATAGTCCCAAATTTATTTAAATAGAAAAATATTAGTATGAGTAAAAGTTGGTAAAAGGTGACTGGGAAAATAATATTTGGGTTTATAACTCATCTCTAGTGTTTCTCTTATGATTAGAAATTTCGTATGAATTCTAAATTTTCCGAAACAAAGTCTTTCTTAAAATAACGTTGATAGATTCATGTGCAATGACATAAACTCTGTCGCCATATTGGACTATTCTGTTTGAAAACGTCATGTTTTTGTCTGGAGAGGGGACGTTAACCGTCGCTCCTTTTTTTTTTTTTTTTTTTTAAATTTCTGCTAAAGATTGAATTTGACATTAAAGAATAGGGGGTGGGGCGATTCGATATAATAATTTGATTTAAAGAATATATAAATTATATTAGAGACATTTTTGTAAATTTCTTAACTGAAATACAAAAAGAAATAGTAATTGTTTGTCCGATGGACGGAGGGCGATTGCATGTATTACCCCCTCTGCCTGTTACAACCATTTTTCATTTGATAACAATCAAATTTGATATCAGAGTGTGGTGCGGTATAATATACAAATGGGCTCAAATATCAAGATGTAGCTTATATTATACAGATATACAAATAATTTTGTTCAGTAAACTTTGATTTTTACACAAAAATAGGATCGCCTCCCACTCAGTGGGCTAGAGTGAGGAGGGCAGTAGATGCAATCGCCCCCCCCCCCCCCCCACCATCGGCCAACAGGGAAACGACATAATATAAAGATCTGTTAAAATATCAATAACAGGTTTTAATCATTTAGATACTTAATCGGCCAACATACAAGGGCGGGACGAAATAATCTAAAAATAGGTTTAAATATAAATAATCAGTATATATTATTAACATAAGTAATAAATTCGCATGCAAATTGTGTGATTTCTATACTAAAATTCGTCCTAACACCCTTTTGTGTGTGTGTGTGTGGGGGGGGTCGATCGCCCCTACCGCCCCCTTCCCGGATCCGCTAGACAGTTTGCCAAGTATATACTATTCTGTAAAAAACATATTTTATTTTGGCTGCTATATTCTATTATACATAATCTAATATTTTGTATACAATCCAGGGCCAGCTAAAACAAGGTCTATTCCGTGTAAGGCAGACAGTGGCGGCCCCTTGATGTGTGGACCGAACAAAGACGAGCTTGTTGGAGTACTTAGTCGAGGGCCTTCTGATTGCGTTGGTAATATTTTGCTTTTAATTTTGCTACTTAATTCTAATGTCGCCTTTGTCTCGTGTGTTATTTTGTGTGCATTAGTTTGCACAGCTTCAGATGTTATATGTTCACAATATTTTATGTTCACAATATTTATGTTCACAATATTTATGTTCACAATATTTATGTTAGGTCAGTGGCGTAGCTAAGGTGGGTGGAGGAAGAGAGTGAAGTTGAAAGTCCCACCCGGGCCACCACTTGAGAGGGAGGGGGGACCCAATGAGTGTTATTTTTTTTAAATTAAGAATTAAATATTACGCAAAATTCAGCCCCCAATAAGAGCCCCCCCCCTCCCCAGAGGCAACTAACGATGGAGGATTCATAGCTTTGCCCCTGTGTAAGGTTTTATAAACATGTTTAAGGGAAAAACTGTTTTGTTTTACATGTTTTGGTCGTACCTTCAGCGTTGAAGATAATTACTTCTCAGTCCAAATCTCCCGCAGGACGACGGGGGATGGGAGCGGGCAGGGTTTGAACCCTGGACCATTGATAAAATACCTAGGTGTTATGATAAATGAAAAATTGTCACGGAATTCCCATATTGATGAAACTATCAAAAAATTAAAACAAAGCATTAGGGTTTAATAACTATCTATAAATCAAAGAAGAACTTAAAACTATAGTGTTATTTAACCTTGGTTAGGCCAATAATAGAATATGCATCCTCTGTTTGGGACTCCTCAACTCAAGAAAACATTAAGAAACTGGAATATACACAAAATAGAGTAGTGAGATGCATAACAAACGAATATTCACATTTAACAAATAGTCTACTCATGAATTTGTGTACTTGATGTGTATACATGTTTTTTTTTTTTTTATAAACCCTTGCCTAATGATTTGTTTGAAATTTAAACATTGATTTTGTTAATAGTGCAATTCCATTTCTAATTTGGGTTGAGGTCCCGACTTTATTCATTCCTCTCTGCTCATAGAATTCGGTAACTATCGTTTGACTTTAGTTTCTATTAGGTCTGGGGGGGGGAGGGTTAAGAGAAAATCAATGTGCGAAATAATGTATTTAGGGGGGAAGAGTTAATCCCCTAACACACGAGAATTTTGTAACTAAAGTTTTGAATGGGTCTGGGGGAGAGGCTGAAACTTAATCTATTCAGTTACGCTCATGGCATTGTAGACATATTTTTTGATTATTTTATTTGAGGGCATCTTAATCTCAAGATTTACCCTGGAATATTTGTAGATCAATTTAAAAAAAGTAATAGAGCTTAACCGCTAGTCAATGGGTGAAGCTGATAAATTGTAGTGTTTGGTGTTGAAAATTGTTCTCTTAAAATGTAAAGCCCTTAAAAAAAATATTTTTAAAAAATATTCCAGGCAACGCTCCTGCTATGTATGTGAATCTCTCTGCATACCGAGACTGGCTGGCAGACAAATTGTAAACATTTTGTTTTTCAGGCTAAAAAATAAAAACTTTCTTTCCATAGTTGATGTTTTAAATTTAATTTGATAGTTCTTGTTAAAATTAGTGACCATGTTGCTTGTATTCAGATTCCACACATTAGACTTATTTATTAACTACATTATCTCATGTTCATGTGTAGAATGTGAAAATGCAAAGGCACCTAATGAGGCCAAGCTCCACCCACACGCCCCTTCATCCCTTGCTACGTTTCTGATCCAGGATTATAGACAGATTCAATTATCAATTTTTAAAAAAATTTCTTATTGACCGAAAAGGGGGAGGGGCTCTGCAGTTTCGCAGCTCTGAAACAAAGTATCGGCAACATAAGAGTGCTAAGAAAGGGTGCTAAGAAGGAGTGCTAAGAAAGAGTGCTAAGAATGAAGGCTAAGAAAGAGTGCTAAGAATGAGTGATAAGAAAGAGTGCTAAGAAAGAAGGCTAAGAAAGAGTGCTAAGAATGAGTGATAAGAAAGAGTGCTAAGAAAGAAGGCTAAGAAAGAGTGCTAAAACAGAACGCCAAGAAAGAGTAATAAGAAAGAGTAATAAGAAAGAGTGATAAGAAAGAGTGCTAAAACAGAGCGCCAAGAAAGAGTAATAAGAAAGAGTAATAAGAAAGAGTGCTAAAAAGAGTGTTAAGAAAGAAGGCTAAGAAAGAGTGCTAAAACAGAGCGCCAAGAAAGAGTAATAAGAAAGAGTAATAAGAAAGAGTGATAAGAAAGAGTGCTAAAACAGAGCGCCAAGAAAGAGTAATAAGAAAGAGTGCTAAGAAAGAGTGCTAAAAAGAGTGTTAAGAAAGAAGGCTAAGAAAGAGTGCTAAAACAGAGTGCTAAGAAAGAGTAATAAGAAAGAGTGCTAAGGAAGAAGGCTAAAACAGAGTGCTAAGAAAGAATGCTAAGAAAGAGTGCTAAGAAAGAGTTCTAAAACAGAGCGCCAAGAAAGAGTGATAAGAAAGAGTGCCAAGAAAGAGTACCAAGAAAGAGTACCAAGAAAGAGTGCCAAGAAAGAGTACCAAGAAAGAGTGCCAAGAAAGAGTGCCAAGAAAGAGTGCCAAGAAAGAGTACCAAGAAAGAGTGATAAGAAAGAGTGCCAAGAAAGAGTGCCAAGAAAGAGTACCAAGAAAGAGTGCCAAGAAAGAGTACCAAGAAAGAGTGCCAAGAAAGAGTGCCAAGAAAGAGTGCCAAGAAAGAGTACCAAGAAAGAGTGATAAGAAAGAGTACTAAGAAAGAGTGCCAAGAAAGAGTACCAAGAAAGAGTGATAAGAAAGAGTGCCAAGAAAGAGTGCCAAGAAAGAGTGCCAAGAAAGAGTGCCAAGAAAGAGTACCAAGAAAGAGTGATAAGAAAGAGTGCCAAGAAAGAGTGCCAAGAAAGAGTGCCAAGAAAGAGTACCAAGAAAGAGTGATAAGAAAGAGTGCCAAGAAAGAGTGCCAAGAAAGAGTGCCAAGAAAGAGTACCAAGAAAGAGTGATAAGAAAGAGTGCCAAGAAAGAGTGCCAAGAAAGAGTACCAAGAAAGAGTGCCAAGAAAGAGTACCAAGAAAGAGTGCCAAGAAAGAGTGCCAAGAAAGAGTGCCAAGAAAGAGTACCAAGAAAGAGTGATAAGAAAGAGTACTAAGAAAGAGTGCTAGGAAAATGAATTTCTCTGTTTTGATTTTCTTGTGAAAGTTACAAATTTGGTGAATGCTCATTTAAAATGTACTGCTTCACGCCGAGGATTGTTTCAACCTAACAACGGAAACGTTGAGGAATTGGGCGTACCGCTAGGAAACAAGAAACTCATGGTTATGTTCAAATTTGGAAAAAATTATTCCATTATTTTAAACTGCACAATTCATGTTGGTCGTCAAAAAACAAAGGAATATGATGTAAAAAATCAAAATTGTAAATACACCAGTACCAGTATAAAAAGTATAAAAAGTAACTATTTCCCTTTCAGACCTTGCAATCTGTAGGATAGTGTTAACGTCTATGTGTGTGTGTGTGTTGGTCACTAAAATGTAGAGTCGTGCATTACTAGAAATGTGTCGCGAATGCTGTAGAATGCTGGGTTCGTGCGTCCTGCGTCACTTAACACGTAACGAGCATGACGAGTACACAAAGACTTGAGTCCATCTTAAGCGGACAAATAAAAGGTTTATTCAATAATACAATATACTGCAACATCTTGGTAGTCGCTCACAGATAATCCAATATATAGGAAATATGATTACATCCGCATAACAGCGGCCACAAAATACTATAAGTCCTCAAGAATACAAATAACGTCCGCATCACAGCGGGTAACAGAATAACTTCAATAATATGTATCCAGCTCTACAAAAAACAACTATCTAAATACGTGTACTGTCTCTACTGACAGTGAGTGCTGACTTCAAGTTACTACTCTAAACTGACTTCAAGTTACTACTCGACTAAACTGACTTCAAGTTACTACTCTCAAATGAACTAAAGTTACTACTCGACTTAACTGACTTCAATTTACTACTCTCAACTGACTTCAAGTTACTACTCTCAACTGACTTCAAGTTACTACTCTCAACTGACTTCAAGTTACTACTCGACCCAACTGACTTCAAGTTACTACTCTCAACTGACTTCAAGTTACTACTCTCAACTGACTTCAAGTTACTACTCGACTCAACTGACTTCAAGTTACTACTCTCAACTGACTTTAAGTTACTACTCTCAACTGACTTCAAGTTACTACTCTCAACTGACTTCAACTTACTACTCTCAACTGACTTCAAGTTACTACTCTCAACTGACTTCAAGTTACTACTCTCAACTGACTTCAAGTTACTACTCGACCCAACTGACTTCAAGTTACTACTCTCAACTGACTTCAAGTTACTACTCTCAACTGACTTCAAGTTACTACTCGACTCAACTGACTTCAAGTTACTACTCTCAACTGACTTTAAGTTACTACTCTCAACTGACTTCAAGTTACTACTCTCAACTGACTTCAACTTACTACTCTCAACTGACTTCAAGTTACTACTCTCAACTGACTTCAAGTTACTACTCGACTCAACTGACTTCAAGTTACTACTCTCAACTGACTTCAAGTTACTACTCTCAACTGACTTCAAGTTACTACTCGACTCAACTGACTTCAAGTTACTACTCTCAAATGAACTTCAAGTTACTACTCTCAACTGACTTCAAGTTACTACTCTCAACTGACTTCAAGCTACTACTCTCAACTGACTTCAAGTTACTACTCGACTCAACTGACTTCAAGTTACTACTCTCAACTGACTTCAAGTTACTACTCTCAACTGACTTCAAAATACTACTCTCAACTGACTTCAAGTTACTACTCTCAACTGACTTCAAGTTACTACTCTCAACTGACTTTAAGTTACTACTCGACTCAACTGACTTCAAGTTACTACTCTCAACTGACTTCAAGTTACTACTCTCAACTGACTTCAAGTTACTACTCGACTCAACTGACTTCAAGTTACTACTCTCAACTGACTTCAAGTTACTACTCTCAACTGACTTCAAGTTACTACTCTCAACTGACTTCAAGTTACTACTCTCAACTGACTTCAAGTTACTACTCTCAACTGACTTCAAGTTACTACTCTCAACTGACTTCAAGTTACTACTCTCAACTGACTTCAAGTTACTACTCTCAACTGACTTCAAGTTACTACTCTCAACTGACTTCAAGTTACTACTCGACTTAACTGACTTCAAGTTACTACTCTCAACTGACTTCAAGTTACTACTCTCAACTGACTTCAAGTTACATCTCTCAACTGAACTAAAGTTACTTCTCTCAACTGAACTAAAGTTACGATTTATCAAAACTCAATTTAGTCATACTTACTTCCTCTTTCTATCTCAGAAGATTCACGTACCTTTCACCATCTTGACCAGAGATGAAAATATAACAGGCAATGTCAAGTGAGACTGTGACATTGGTGATACCAAATATCAAATGTCCAAAATTTTGTCTTGTTCAGAGTTTTTTTTTTTCGTGCTGCCGACTGTTTCAGCTGAGTGATTATATTGACACAAAATGTCACGGATGAGGCTGTGACAGAGTGTATACAATTCTAGTTTGGTGATTCAGATACAGACATGGCAACATAAAAGAAACAGTTGTGTAGACTAGAATACTGGATCTAGATATATGGTATAAAAGATTCTAGTTTGGTGATTCAGATCCAGATATGGCAACATAAAAGAAACAGTTGTGTAGACTAGAATACTGGATCTAGATATATGGTATAAAAGATTCTAGTTTGGTGATTCAGATCCAGATATGGCAACATACAAGAAACAGTTGTGTAGACTAGAATACTGGATCTAGATATATGGTATAAAAGATTGTAGTTTGGTGATTCAGATCCAGATATGGCAACATAAAAGAAACAGTTGTGTAGACTAGAATACTGGATCTAGATATATGGTATAAAAGATTCTAGTTTGGTGATTCAGATCCAGACATGGCAACATAAAAGAAACAGTTGTGTAGACTAGAATACTGGATCTAGATATATGGTATAAAAGATTCTAGTTTGGTGATTCAGATCCAGACATGGCAACATAAAAGAAACAGTTGTGTAGACTAGAATACTGGATCTAGATATATGGTATAAAAGATTCTAGTTTGGTGATTCAGATACAGATATGGCAACATAAAAGAAACAGTTGTGTAGACTAGAATACTGGATCTAGATATATGGTATAAAAGATTGTAGTTTGGTGATTCAGATCCAGATATGGCAACATAAAAGAAACAGTTGTGTAGACTAGAATACTGGATCTAGATATATGGTATAAAAGATTCTAGTTTGGTGATTCAGATCCAGATATGGCAACATAAAAGAAACAGTTGTGTAGACTAGAATACTGGATCTAGATATATGGTATAAAAGATTCTAGTTTGGTGATTCAGATCCAGACATGGCAACATAAAAGAAACAGTTGTGTAGACTAGAATACTGGATCTAGATATATGGTATAAAAGATTCTAGTTTGGTGATTCAGATCCAGACATGGCAACATAAAAGAAACAGTTGTGTAGACTAGAATACTGGATCTAGATATATGGTATAAAAGATTCTAGTTTGGTGATTCAGATCCAGACATGGCAACATAAAAGAAACAGTTGTGTAGACTAGAATACTGGATCTAGATATATGGTATAAAAGATTCTAGTTTGGTGATTCAGATCCAGACATGGCAACATAAAAGAAACAGTTGTGCAGACTAGAATACTGGATCTAGATATATGGTATAAAAGATTCTAGTTTGGTGATTCAGATCCAGACATGGCAACATAAAAGAAACAGTTGTGTAGACTAGAATACTGGATCTAGATATATGGTATAAAAGATTCTAGTTTGGTGATTCAGATACAGATATGGCAACATAAAAGAAACAGTTGTGTAGACTAGAATACTGGATCTAGATATATGGTATAAAAGATTCTAGTTTGGTGATTAGGCAAAGAAAGAAAGTAGTCAAAGCAAGAAAACTCGATCCGTGCTTAGCATCTTGATCTAGATATATGGTAGTGTGGTCGAGAGGCTAAGTACGATTGGCTTGTCTTGGCTACCTATGAAAGGGGCACGAAGTTCGACACCCGAATCGAGCAGAGTTGTGTTTACTGAACGCCTAAAGACAGCAAGGAAAACCTTCTCCAAGATACCCCACACCCACTGGGCCACAAATGAAATTGGACCGTAGCGCTCTGAGCATGCTATACGCATGAAAGTAGCGCTATATAAAAGCTATAATTATTATTATTATATTATATAAAATTCTACTTTGGCGCTAGGCCTATAAAGCAAGGTTTAGATGTTGTGCGAAATGTTCCTGAAAGTTTCGTTTTATTTTACTCTTATCTTCTTATCTTATATAATACAGACGTTACTTCAAAAAAGAAGATGATTACGTCCTACGCTTCATGCATTCAGTCATGCATATTAACCAATGACTTAAATCAACTCTTTAGTGTATACCCGCTTACATATGTGTATTTAAAGTATCTATCTGTCTGCATGTTTGTGTATCTATATGTAAAGTCTCGTATGCGACTTTTGATTGAGGATGTTAGTATAATTAAAGATGTCTTGGTGTTACATGAGTTGGTGTACTACTTTTATACTCGCATTTTGCACAGTGCAACAAATATCCTAAAAGAAGCAAAAAGTTACTAAATAGGCAGACGTTTCCTTTATTCACAATATAAGATACACATACAATTGGCAACTTCAGCCGTCAATAAGTTGAACACTTCACATGAAATCAAGTTTACATAAATCAGTTGTAATCCAAAGAGAATCTTAATACACAATTAGAAATGCTTTCTATTCTACAGACCTAACACGTCTGTCTTCTGTAATGTACGACATGGCGTCTACAAACTTCTTGCGTATGTGGTCTGCCCTACCACCCTTATCATGTGACCAATATCCCATAATTCAATTGGATTCTCCTCTCTCACGTGAAACATTAACTTTTAGAATTCACTTCGTGTTTCCCAAGTTATCTCTCGACTAACACGTGACAGCATCAATCAGTGACGTGACACTATATATATGCATGTTTGTATGTTTGTCTGGAGGTCACTCACGAAGGCCGCGGGATACACAATTAAGACCACAAGAAATTCGCTGCTGAGGACAAACGCAGACGGCGTAAAGAAAATCTTAATCAACCACCTGCGGACAATGGTTATGCTTGTCCTGGATGTGGCAAAATATGTAGGTTACAGCTCGGGCTGGAAATCACAGGAAATACTGCATTCCTCGTTAATCTTCGGACTCGAAGACAGGCCTTATGTATGTATGTATGTATGTATGTATGTATGTATGTATGTATGTATGTATGTATGTATGTATGTATGTATGTATGTATGTATGTATGTATGTATGTATGTATGTGTGTGTGTATAACGTATATATTCATGCGTGTGCGTGTTTTGTGTAAGGAAATGGGAAAAAGGAACACCCATCACTTCCCCATCCAAAAGAAATTCTGGTTACGCCCATGTTTCTAATTTAGCCTATGATGCAAAATGTTTGCTTTTCCCAGCAGTTCTTAACTATTTTTGGTGAGAATCTACAGTTGAAATGAAATATAAATGTGAAAATTGAAGCCTGGTCAACTCATTTCTCTTAAATCTTTAATTTACAGTTGTCAACATTATGTCACAATTCTATTATCACAAGTAATTGAATTCAATGGTCTACTACAGTGTTTCCCAAACTTTTAACTTACGTGTACCTCTTTTATGATTTTCGTAACACTAAGTGCACCTTGCCAACCCCCGAAAGAAAAAAAAGTTTTATTTTAATAATCAAAATACATTTTTTTTATACACTTAATAATAATGAACGAATAAAAATACTTCATAATAAAATATAAATAAAAGTTATAGTATAACAAAACATTTATCTGGAGCAATGAGAAGGTTGATATTATCGTGCTAAGATAACAGATATTCATATATGTTACTGTCTCTCTTTCTCTCTCTCTCTCTCTCTCTCTCACTCTCTCTGTCTCTCTCTATATATGTATCTCTCTCTCTCTCTGTCTCTCTCTGCTCGTGTGTGTCTCTCTCTGTTCCTCTCTTCTGTCTCTCTGTCTCTGTCTTTATCACTCTCTCTGTCTCTCTTTATATGCATCTCTCTCACTCTCTCTCTGTCTCTTTCTGTCCCTCTCTTTTTCTCTCTCTGTCTCTCTCACTCTCTCAGTCTCTCTTTATATACACATGCATCTCTCTCTCACTCTCTGTGTCTCTCTCTGTTACTGTCTCTCTCTCTCTCTCACTCTCTCTGTCTCTCACTCTATATGTATCTCTCTCCCTGTGTGTCTCTCTGTCCCTCTCTTCTGTCTCTCTGTCTCTATCACTCTCTCTGTCTCTCTTTATATGCATCTCTCTCTCACTCTCTCTCTCTGTCTCTCTCTTTGTCTCTCTCTCTTTCTTTCTCTGTCTCTCTAACTCTCTCTGTCTCTCTTTCTATATATGCACCTCTCCCTCACTCTCTCTGTCTCTCTCTATATATGTATCTCTCTCTGCCCATGTGTGTCTCTCTCTGTCCCTCTCTTCTGTCTCTGTCTCTATCACTCTCTCTGTCTCTCTTTATATGCATCTCTCTCTCACTCTCTCTGTCTCTCTCTGTCCCTCTCTCTTTCTGTCTCTCTCTCTCTCTCTATCGTCTCTGATAGGAAATTTAAAAAAAAACATGTTAAAACTTATTTTTGTGTAATGTTAAAGATTTTTGTAAAAATATTTTCATCTTAAGTTAAGAAATAAAGCCACCCCTAGCTGCTATAAATGATTAAGCCATGATCATTCATACAACAGCCGAAAATACTCACAAAGTCTAATACCTACATTTCACTGTGTCCATATATCTCGCTCTAATATGTTTCTTACACGATAGCATACATGATTTTTTTACTATTTAAAATCTTAATCTCTTCATTGTAGTTGTTTTTAGGAAATTCGGATTTCACTAACTATGTGTCTAAGTTTGATTTTCATTTGAGTATTTTAAATTATCAAGCAAATCTCTTAATAATGTCAACTGTTGATTCCTCAACCTACCTTTCTAACAGTAAATTCAACTTCGTGGATTACATTGAACCTATATATAGTGGATGCGCTAGTTTCGCTTATTCTATTATTAACTGTATGAAAATAAATCGTTTTATAGTTAATTAACAGGTCCCTAAATTTTGCATAAAAGGGAAACGATCCTTGGTTTTCTTTAAATAGACAGCAAACGGAAAAAGATGTAAATAAAACTACTTTGGAATGATTGTGTTAATTTTAACCAGTTTCTTTATATACCTTTATGTCATGGAAATGGCTGCCTGGTCGTGCGGTTTGCGCGCTGGACTGTCGTTCGGATTTATCGATGGTCGAGGGTTCAAATCCTGCCCGCTCCCATCCCCCGTCGTCCTGCGGGAGGTTTGAACTAGGAAGTAAACTATCTTCAACTCTGAAGGAACATCCGAAACATGTAAAACAAACAAACAAACAATGAGTACAGGACTAGGTAAGAACTTTAAAAAAAAATAGGCCTAAAGGATACATTGTTTACCATCATTTATACTCTGAAGCTGCTGGTCTATCTTAAAGCTGTTGGTCTAGGTTTAAAGCTGTTGGTCTAGGTTTGAAGCTGCTGATTTATGTTTAAAGCTGCTAGTCTAGGTTTAAAGCTGCTGGTCTAGGTTTGAAAATGCCGGTCTCAGTTTAAAGAATCTTGTCTAGGTTTAAAGTTGCTGGTCTAGATTTAAAGCTGCTAGTCTAGATTTAAAGCTGCTAGTCTAGGTTTAAAGCTGCTGGTCATGGTTGAAAGCTTTTGGTCTGGTTCTAAGCTGTTGGTCTAGGTTTAAAACTGCTGGTCTACGTTTAAAGCTGCTGGTCTAGGTTTAAAGCTGTTGGTCTAGGTTTAAAGCTGCTGGTCTACGTTTAAAGCTGCTAGTCTAGGTTTAAAATTACTGCTGTTTTAGGTTTAAAACTTCTGGTTATTTTTTTTCGTTACCTTTTACATTGACACTTAGCCTAAAGTTGTCTTTTCACCAAAATCAAGAGCTGCGTTTGTAATCTCTGGACACAATATCAAGCAATTTAGAGATAACTTAAACAATAACAAGCAATTTAGAGAGAACCTGAACCATAACAAGCAATTCAGAGAACTTTGATAATTTAGTTGTTGTTTTTTAAAGAGCAATTTTTTTAAAATGTTAAAATGTTGTTTTTTCAGCAATTGGATCTCTTGGTATGCCAGTGAAACGTATTGTTAATGGCCAGAATGCTAGTTTGTTCGAAATTCCATATCAAACTCAACTTCAAATAAGACGAGGCGGCAGTTGGCACCAATGGTGTGGAGGAGTTCTGGTCACTCCTACTAAAGTAAAATTTTTGCTTCATCATTTAAAAAAAAAATCATTTATAAAATAAATTCTAAAACCAGCGTATTGTTTGGGTGGAAACGATTACTAGAGGAAGTGGTTAGGCCATGGTAAGGCTAAATAATAATAAAAATGGGAGTAAAGTTTCCCTTTTCAGACCTTTTGATCTATGGGGCAGATGATGTTAAGGTCATCTGTTTCCTTGACCAACGGTTAACAAGCAGGGTGCTATGTGGAGAACACAGCGACCAACCACCTTTACTTTCCCCAACTATAATCAGGTACCCATTAGAGTTGGGTGGACTCAGGGGCGCCCTAAAAATCCCGAAATTCAAAATCCCAGTCATCAATGTGATTAGAAATGAGGATCCCGAGCGCTTATTCACTCAGCCACTGCGCCCCCCCAGGCTACATAATTAACAAAACTCCTGTGGGAGTGTCTAAAGGAATACGAGAGCTTTCCCACTGCATGATCAAACGGTTAGTAGCCTACAACTTTCAACATCGACGAAGATGTATGTAAAAACTTATGTTAAAAAATATCTATCAACAGTTAAAACTACATAGAACTTAGTCTTCGTATACGTCACACTTAAACTTTCATCCTTCTATTTCAACATCTTCTGGCGGCATTTATTTCATATTTCCATTCAGCTTAGGCTTCTACTACTGATAACAACATGGTCTACTACTACTACTGATAACAACTTGGTCTACTTTTTCTACTGATAACAACATGGTCTACTTCTACTACTGATAACAACATGGTCTACTTCTACTACTGATAACAACATGGTCTACTTCTACTACTGATAACAACATGGTCTACTTCTACTACTGATAACAACATGGTCTACTTCCACTACTGATAACAACATGGTCTACTTCTACTACTGATAACAACTTGGTCTACTTTTTCTACTGATAACAACTTTGTCTACTTCTACTACCGATAACAACTTGGTCTACTTCTACTACTGATAACAACTTGGTCTACTTTTCCTACTGATAACAACATTGTCTACTTCTACTACTGATAACAACTTTGTCAACTTCTACTACTGATAACAACATGGTCTACTTCTACTACTGATAACAACTTTGTCTAATTCTACTACTGATAACAACATAGTCTACTTCTACTACTGATAACAACTTTGTTTACTTCTACTACTGATAACAACATGGTCTACTTCTACTACCGATAACAACTTGGTCTACTTCTACTACTGATAACAACATGGTTTACTTCTTCTACTGATAACAACATGGTTTACTTCTACTACTGATAACAACATGGTCTACTTCTACTACTGATAACAACTTGGTCTACTTCTACTACTGATAACAAATTGGTCTACTTTTTCTACTGATAACAACATGGTCTACTTCTACTACCGATAACAACATGGTCTACTTCTACTACCGATAACAACATGGTCTACTTGTACTACTGATAACAACTTTGTTTACTTCTACTACTGATAACAAATTTGTCTACTTCTACTACTGATAACAACTTGGTCTACTTCTACTACTGATAACAACATGGTCTACTTCTACTACTGATAACAACATGGTCTACTTCTACTACTGATAACAACATGGTCTACTTCTTCTACTGATAACAACACGGTCTACTTCTACTACTGATAACAAAATGGTTTACTTCTACTACTGATAACAACTTTGTTTACTTCTACTACTGATAACAACTTTGTTTACTTCTACTACTGATAACAACATGGTTTACTTCTACTACTGATAACAACATGGTCTACTTCTACTACTGATAACAAATTGGTCTACTTTTTCTACTGATAACAACATGGTCTACTTCTACTACCGATAACAACATGGTCTACTTGTACTACTGATAACAACTTTGTTTACTTCTACTACTGATAACAACTTTGTTTACTTCTACTACTGATAACAACTTTGTCTACTTCTACTACTGATAACAACATGGTCTACTTCTACTACTGATAACAACATGGTTTACTTCTACTACTGATAACAACTTTGTTTACTTCTACTACTGATAACAACTTTGTTTACTTCTACTACTGATAACAACATGGTCTACTTCTACTACTGATAACAACATGGTCTACTTCTAATACTGATAGCAACTTGGTCTAATGCTACTACTGATAACAACATGGTCTAATTCTACTACTGATAACAACATGGTCTACTTCTACTACTGATAACAACATGGTCTACTTATACTACTGATAACAACATGGTCTACTTCTACTACTGATAACAACATGGTCTACTTCTACTACTGATAACAACTTTATTTACTTCTACTACTGATAACAACTTGGTCTACTTCTACTACTAATAACAACATGGTCTACTTCTACTACTGATAACTACCAGAAAAAAGTTGATCATGACTGTTAATGTGTGTTTTATATAGGTTGCACCAATCGGTGTTTGGGAGTAACATCCCTTGTAACTGTTGTTGTCAACCAATATGGCGTTAGATTAAACAGCTGATTTCATGTCTTATAATTTATATCCAGAGTCGTGTTATTATTCGTTCATGATAATCAACTTGGTGGCAGCGGTAACAAGAATTATATTTAGGTTTATATCAGTGATATAAAACTAGTTAAAGTAAAAAAAAAAAAAAGATCTAAAGTGTAGATCTAAAATCTAGTAGATTCCAGTCTCAGCCTAGAGAGCATATATAGAGACTAAGAGAGGCTCGGGGTTATTCAGTTACGGTAGATATACTAGAGTAAAATTTTAATTGAAGATGGCAGAAGGTCTACTTAAACCACCAACAGAGTTAAATATGACTGAAGGTAATGTCATTGAAAACTTTCGTCAATGGAGAAGACAAGTGGAACTGTTTCTGTTAGCAATAGGAGCTGAAGAAAAACCTAAAATCAGACAAAAAGCAATAATACTACATTGTGCTGGACCTCAGGCCCAAGAAATTTGTGAGCAGTTGCAGTATGATGAGAATGAAGATGTGAACTACCCGCAAATATTACTAAAGAAATTACACGACTATTGCAACCCCAGAAAAAATGAAGTTCTGGAAAGTTTCAGATTTTGGAACATAGAAAAGGTGTCATCCTGTGATGTGTTCATTACGCAGCTTAGAGCTCAGGCTGAAAAATGTAATTTCAAGGAAAAGGATAGAATGATTAGAGACAAAATCGTATTTTCGTGGAGAAAAGACTGCAGGAGAGATTATTGAATCACGATGATCTTACATTTAAGAAGTGTTTAGATATGTGTCAAACATATGAGCAAACTGCAAAAGGATTGGCAGAGATAAATAAGGAAACTGTTGTGAAGATAGATAAGATAGAACAAAAGAAAACTGACAACAGAAACAACCTAATAGATTGCTGGTTTTGTGGAGGCAGACATGCCGTGAACAGAACATCATGTCCGGCTTGGGGAAAAATTTGCAATAAATGCAAAGGTAAAAATCATTTTGCAGTTAAGTGTAAAACTAAGAATAAAATACATATGCATAATGCTATGGATGAATTTGACCAAGAGGAACACTTAAGCTCAATAAATGTGTTGAACATCAATAGGGACAGAATGACAGCTCTATTCATGATAAATGGTCAACAAATAAGATTTCAACTGGACACAGGAGATGATGTTAACATTATATGTAAGAAATATGTTAAACAGACCAAATTAAGAAGACTGTTCAAACATTAACAATGTGGAATAATTCCAAATTAAAAACAGAGGGCACTGCTAACTTAATACTAACGAATCCTAAAAACAAAAAGAATTATTTGGTAACATTCACAGTTGTAGAGAACCATTATCAATGTTTATTAGGCCGTAAAACATGCCAAAGTTTAAGTCTGATCACATTAAATGAAGATAGATTCATATCACAAGTAAACACTATGGATTGTCATCTGGGAGATTTAGGTGAAACGTCATTAACTGTCAATGAGAACATAGCTCCGGTGGTATCACCTTGTCGTAATATACCATTTGCATTTCAAAAGAAAGTGGAAGCAGAAATAGAGACATTAGTAAAAAGGAAAATATTAATTCCTGTAAATGAACCAACAGATTGGGTCAGCCAGATGGCTGTGGTTCAAAAGCCAAATGGGGATTTAAGGATCTGCATTGACCCAAGACATCTTAACACTGCTTTAAAAAGAGAACACTATAAGTTACCAACTTTGGAAGCTGTAAAGCCACAGTTCCTAAATGCTAAAATATTTTCTAAATTAGATGTAAAGGAGGCTTACTGGCATGTACGTCTAGATGAAAAGTCTAGTCTACTCACAACCATGATCACACCTTATGGGCGGTACAGATGGTCAAGACTTCCTTTTGGACTAAGTGTAAGTGGAGAAATATTCCAGAATAAGTTAACAGAAGCATTGTTGGGATTAGAAGGATGCATTAATGTGGCGGATGATATCGTGATTGTGGGATGTGGTCAGTCCAAAGAAGAAGCAGAAAAAGATCACTCTGACAAACTGAAGAGATTAAGAGAGAGATGCAAAGAGAAGTGCATTAAATTAAATGAAACAAAAACAGTAGAGAAACAAGACCAGATCAGTTTCATGGGACACTGCATTAGTGTGCAAGGCATAAAGCCTGACATAAAGAAGATCAAAGCTATTCTGGAAATGAAGAAACCAGAAAATAGCCAGGAAGCAAGAAAATTATGTGGAATGGTGCAGTATTTGTCAAAATTTTTGAACAATCTAGCCGAAGTGTCTCAACCATTAAGAGAACTAACAAAGAAAGATTGCAAGTTTAGATGGACTGAAAAATGTGAAGAGGCATTCAACAAGATAAAAATAATGAGTACAAATACTCCAGTCCTTATATTCTACAACCCTGACAAGAAACTTGAAATACAAGTGGACAGTAGTCAACATGGACTTGGAGCTGTACTAATGCAAGAAGGACAACCATTAGAATTTGCCTCTAGAGCATTGACACCAACTGAAAAACGGTGGGCTCAGATTGAAAAAGAACTACTTGCCGTTGTTTTTGGGCTAGAAAGATTTAATCAATATACTTTTGGAAGACATGTCATAATAATAAATGATCATAAGCCACTTGCAAACATCTTAAAGAAGCCTCTAAACCAGGCTCCAAGAAGATTACAAAACTTGATGTTGAGGAGCAATCGTTATGATTTCTCATTTCAGTGGGTAGAAGGAAACAGTTTATACATTGCTGACACATTATCCCGACTTTGCAATCAAGAGGAGAAGCAAGATGAAGTTTTTAACATATGCCAGACACAAGTTGTGGACATACCGGATCCGTTATTAGAAAGAATAAAACAAGAAACAGACTTAGATGACACATTAAGTAAATTATCAAAGCCAATTATGAATGGATGGCCTCAAAGAAAACAAGATTTAGACAACAGGATAAAACCATATTTTGATTTTGCTGATACTTTGGGACTTAGTAATGGAGTAATTTTGAAAGGAGAAAGGGTAGTCATACCTTTCAGTATGCGTCAAGAAATGAAAAAAAACCTGCACACAGCACACATTGCATATGATGGAATGATGAGGAGGGCCCGACAGACGATGTTCTGGCCAGGCATGGCTGATGAAATAAAGCAGATGGCAGAGACATGCACTGCTTGTCAAGAAAAAAAACTTTGAACCAGAGAGAAACACTTATACAACATGATGAAGGAAATGTACCATGGGAAAAAGTTGGAGCTGACCTGATGGAAGTGGATGGAAGACAGTATCTAATTACTGTTGACTATTACTCTAATTTGATTGAGTATGATTATCTTTCAACAACAACATCACAAGATGTGATTAGAAAATTGAAAGGACAATTTGCTCGTTTTGGTGCTCCAAAAATGTTAAAAACAGAGTTTTTGAGATTCACTAGGCGATGGAACATCAATCACATCAGATCAGATCCTGGTTATCCGAGAACAAATGGGAAGGCGGAAGCTGCTGTAAAGATAATGAAGAATTTAATACTGAAAACTAAACACAATGGTGATGATCCATATGAAGCTTTACTGGAACTCAGAAATACAACTCGGCAATGTACCGGATTTAGCCCTGCTGAAATGTGTCTCAAAAGAAGTCCTCGGACATTGATTCCCAGCACTTCAAAGTGTTTAAATGAACATGGTGTAGCTGAGAAGAAAGAGAATTACAAACAACAAGTAAAAAGACAATATGATAAGCAAGCTCGGGATTTACCAAAACTCCATCTAGGGCAAACTATTTATTACCAAAACCCAGGTCAAACAGGATGGTATCCTGGAATGATCAGGGAACAACTATCTCCAAGATCTTATAAGATCAAGGGAGATAATGGAGGACTATACATACGCAACAGATTTCATATTAGGCCTAGGAAAACTATTTTGAAAGACACTGACACTGATGTCTATGATGGGAATGTCTTGGATGATGATGATGATAATGAAAGGCCAGATTTCTCTGATAACTGTTCTCAGCATGCATCACAGTCTGAAGTAGTTTCTCATGTACCAGACAATAATTGTGATAGTAATAAGCCAGCAAGAATTAGCACTCGAGAAACAAATAGACCTGTGTGGCATAGGAATTATGATATGTACTAAGAATTTTTATGACAATATTAATATTCATGTTGAAATATTTATTCTATATGTGACACACTCTCACTTTGAAATTGATTGTTATTTTTAGTTGTTATAATATTCATAAAATAAGATGAGTTATTAATGTTTGTTATTTTAATTGCAAATATTTCTGATATGTGTTTTGTTAGCTATAGAAAGGGAAGGATGTTGATGTGTGTTTTATATAGGTTGCACCAATCGGTGTTTGGGAGTAACATCCCTTGTAACTGTTGTTGTCAACCAATATGGCGTTAGATTAAACAGCTGATTTCATGTCTTATAATTTATATCCAGAGTCGTGTTATTATTCGTTCATGATAATCAACAATGACAATAAGTCAATATAGAGCTGTGTCTATAGAACGTAAAGTGAAACAGCATTGTGAAATCAAAAACATAAATAAATAAAGCGGCATTCTTATCTTATCTTATCTTATAAAATACTCTGAAAGACACAAAAATAAAGGAACATTCCTCGTCCCATATGCTAGGACAAATTTGTACTCCTTCTTCCCTAGTGCTATTAGAGCATGGAATGGGTTGCCTGAGCTAGCCAGAAAAACCAGTGACTTGGCAGAATTTAAGTCATTGGTTAATATGCATGACTAAATGCATGACGCGTAGGACGTAATCATCTTCTTTTTTGAAGTAACGTCTGTATTATATAAGATAAGATAAGATAAAGTGAAACAGCATTGTGAAATCAAAAACATAAATAAATAAAGCGGGATTCTTAATTTGAGCAACCAAGAAAAGAGTGCTAACTAACGCCTATAGATTTGAAGATTGACGAGAATATTTAGACCTACTAAGAAAGTGACAAGAAAATGAGTCAATATAAAGTCGGCTTGATTAATAGACTTAGATCTAGAGCCAACATCGGTTTTGAAATGACTATCGCGTTCTTGAAAGGACTATCACGTTTCCCACTTTAATGCATTATTGATTCAAGACTATAATAAATTAATTTTCAGGAAAATTGCACATCGTCTTCTTAATCTGGAAGCGCGGTGGCTGAGCGGTAAAGCGCTTGGCTTCCGAATCGGGAACCGGGGTTCGAATCCCAGTGAAGACTGGGATTTTTAATTTCGGGATCTTTTGGCGCCTCTGAGTCCACCCAGCTCTAATGGGTATCTGATATTAGTTAGGGAAAAGTAAAGGCGGTTGGTCGTTGTGCTGGCCACATGACACCCTTGTTAACAGTAGGCCACAGAAACAGATGACCTTTACATCATCTGCCCTATAGACCACAAGGTCTGAAAGGGGACCTTTTTTTTTTACTTACTTCTTAGTCTAGATTTAAACGCCTAGATTGGAATTAGCCAATAAAAAAAAACTTGGAGTAGTCAGCCTTAGTGCACCGATATTATGTGATAAATGAAGGTAGAAGTTTTGCTTATATTTTTACGTAAATCCAATACAGATTGCAACAAGTTTCTAGATCTAGTTCTAAATCCGAAGTCTCGGTCTAATATTATATCTCGTGTTCAATTTTAAAGACAGAAAGAGAGGAGCTAGACGGTGGATGCGTGGTCAAGCAGCTAAATACGCTTGAACTTGGCTTGGCTTGGCTACATATGAGGAGGGCCTGAGGCTTAACATTCGACTCGAGCAGAGTTGTGTTTACTGAGCGTCTAAGGGCAGCACGGAAAAACTTTCTCCCAGATACCCTCTACTCCCATCATGGACCAAAGCGCTCTGGGCATGCTATAAGCATGAAAGTAGCGCTATAAAAAAAGCTAAAATTTATTTATTTATTATTATAAGATGATAATGTCTGCTAAAATTTTTTGTTTTATTGTGACGAAAAGGTTTTGACTGCTGCCCATTGCTTGGACGATACGACGACTGACAACTATCGTGTGGTTGTCGGGTCGATTAACTTATACGGACCATCCAACGAGTACGAACAAATCCATCAAAATAAGTAAACAGTGTCGGATCTTCATGACATTGCTGTAATCAAACTGGCCACCTCTGCTTCACTGAACAGGAATGTGCAGGTAAGAAGGCCTAATTGATATACATTTTTGTTTGTAAAGAAAACTACAAAATAACAATTAAACTATGAATTAAAAAAAAAAGCATTTATAAAATAATAAATGTATATAAACGCAAGTGAACGACCTGAATTCGAACTTGTGGGCTAAAGTCTTCTCATGCCAACGCGGTAACCAGTCTGCTTGCGAAGAGTCTATTAGGCAGCCTAATGTAAAGGGGACTAGTTCAGCTTATACAAACACTTCAGGTTCAAATGAGGGAATCTTAAGACAATTATTACTGCTGTTCCTTTTAAAGCCATGTCACGTCAGTTTTAGAACCCCTGTAATATTTTGTGACTAGTAATCACTGAACCATTCCGTGCTTGTTCGCACGAGATTTTGTTTTTTGGTCGGAAGTTGACCACGAGGTGGACGGCAGTTGATCTTGGACTCTCGTAGAGAGAGGTTGATTATGGATATCTTGTCCAGTGTAGTAATATATAGATATTAAGATTGATTTTGGAGTATATGTGATACCTGAAGTATTTTATTGGATTATAATTCATTATGTTTTGTGAATATTTCTTGATGGCTGGACTTGCCAATATCTGTTATTAATTATATTATATGTAATAAAAACTATGTCTGCTACCAGTGAGTCAATTCATTATTTTGAATATTATGGTCAGAGAGTTCAGCATGTTAGTGTTCTCACGCACTAGCAAATCTAGTGCGCGAGTGAAAGTATTTAATTAAGAAGTTAAAAAATATCATAGTAGTACCAGTACAACACAGAGACATTCGCGTCATCACGCCTACAACAAGAACTAGGCTGTGACATATGGTGGCCAGTATGTCTTAAATGACAGAACGAACCTACACTCTTTAACAAGTAAATCGTCGATCGTCTACATATAATCTGGCGTAGAAGTACAAAGGACTATTTTTTTCAGTATGGCGCAAAAACAATTGAACTGAACTTAGAAGCCTAACAAACGTTTCTGCAACAACAAGAAATTAACTCAGGTGCCCTGGCTCCAGCAGGATCTCAAATCGATTCCTAGATCTAATTACGTTACCATAGATCTAAAATATAACCAACTAGACTCATAATACAATATCAAGTTGAAGGTAACTTAGCTAGAAACTTCAGCTTACAGACTCATTTTGAACCAAGATTTGATGCAGATTGATGATAAACACTAGGCTCATGCATCTTAACTTTTAGAGATCTACTACTTCAACATCATCATACACATAATAGTCCATTTAATTAATGTGTATGACACTGAATACAGTTATGCCTGATGAGCCGCAATCTGGGTGAAAATTACTGAAGAAAATCCGAAGCAACCTGTCTGTACTAATCAAGTCCGACGTCATTCAAGTCGACTATTCATCGTGGTGTACGTCATTTGAGACTCACCTAATTATTTGTTCAACAAATAGTGGTACACTTGGGCACGTGATACCACCATATCATCTTAACTGATCTTATCAACAACATCTTCTGTGAAGATCTTTTCCTGTCTTATACTGCTACTTGAGTCAGTCATTCACTGTTGGATTATCTTCTAGAAGCTCAAGTACTTTGGAGTATATATTATTTATATACTATTTCTCATTCTAGTCATCGTTGCCCATATGATTTGTACTAAGCCTTTATTGGATTACTAGTTACCAGTGTAATTAATTCTGTTTGGATTATTGAGCTCACTATTGGATATATTATCTTACTTATTTCAATGATTTATTCGATGATTGGAGTATCACTGGACAATGGATCTACACTAAGAGGATTGAACTTATCTACATCAGACTACACTAGAAAGCCCCTGTAAGTTTGAATAATAATTGTATGTACTGGTTATACATTGACATAAGTTAAAAGTATCCAATAAATTGATGTTGACTATTGAAGATAGTCACTAGTGAGTAACCATTTACATTTTTCATTTTTCTAAGTATTTGTAAGGGTGGCTGGAGAGGGACTATTTTATGACTTTCATAATAATAGGATCTATTAGGGAATATCCTATCTGTTCTTTTACCTTCAATAAGACCCAACGCGTTTGAGGTCATCCTTGTTGGTAGGGAGGTACTAGATCATATTGGGAAATATTTATTAGCTGTTTTAGTCTTGTTTGTGTATTTTGTCAGAGTATTCTGTTAGTATTTATATTGTTGTTTGTGTAAATCTTTGTATCTACATATCTGTAATTCTCCTGTCCTATTTCTTCTTTTTATTCATTTCTTTTTATAGCAGACTGTGTCGTCATTCATATTGTTTCTGTGTTGTTGTTTTTTTATACATTGTACATATATTTTTTACTTCTTATTAATTAAATATTTCTTTTTCTATTATAACTGGCATAAACAATAGCCATACATACTTCATATTGAAACATACTTGAACTATTGCATTTGTGAAAAGTATTCATTTAATACATATAATTATTTGAATATATGATTATTAGGAGAGTTCATTGATCTTATATTTATTTTGTAAAAATATAGTGCATCATAACACACTCATTCTCCCAGTGTAATATTTGTAACATATAATATAATACTTGTAACATATTTTTTTTTGTGCAACTGTATATTTTGATTTACTTCTTTAACTACTACATTGATACATTAAGATTAACCATGGCATCATATGATAAAATTCTAGAACTTGTAAAAGTCATGGAACTAGAAGGTGATAAAAAGAGACAATTTATAGAAAAAGAATTAGAAAAGGCTGAAAAGGAAAAAGATAGAATAGATATTAAGGAAAAAGACATTAGAGATAGGGAAGAAAGAGCTGTGGAAAGAGCTCATCAAAAAGAACTAAAAGAACTAGAGACAAAACAAAAAGAAAGTCAGGACAAAGTAGAGTTAGCTAAATTAGAAGCAGCCAAAATAAATCCCAACATTATGACCCAGCAAACTACTAACAAACCATTCATTTCCAAATTTCATAAATTTAATATTAAGGAGGAAACATTAGAGAATTACATAGTTCAGTTTGAACATATTTCATCCACTTACAACTTAAATAATGAGGATATGGCAAAACATCTGCTGGCTAATTTATCTGGAGAACCTCTAAACATAATAAGCACACTCACATCTGAACAAAAAAAAGACTACATAGCTGTTAAAACTAGACTCTTGGAACAGTTTGGAAAAAGTGAAGACTATTATAGAAAACTCTTTAAAAAAAATAAACTAAATAAAGATGGAGACTTCAATAGAATTATATTTGACATGAAAGCAAATATGCTTAAGTGGTTAGAACTAGCTAAATGTGACATTAAAGATCCAATTCAAATTTTAGACATGATCCTAATTGACAATGTACTATCTAATGTAACAGACTTAGTGTTTACTTTTCTTAAAGAAAAGAAAGTAAAAACAGAAACTGATCTCATTACTAATTTAAACCTTTTTAAAGATAGCCATCCTGGTCATACCATGGATAAAAGAGACCTACATCAATTAGCCGCAACAGTCAGTACATCAAACAGTAATACTAATGATAGATATGATAGATTTAAATTCTCTAACTCAAAAACTTGCTTTAATTGTGGCAAGAAGGGCCATGTTAAAAGCCAATGCAGACAAACTAATACTAGCAACTTTAGATATAGAAGTTACACTAATTACCATAACCCTAGCAACTACAATCAAAATAATTATAACAATCCTAGTAACAATAACAACCAATATACAAACTACAGATCAAACCAGAGTGCAAGCCCTAGAGAAAGAAGGAGCCTTAGAAATAACAACTTCTATTACAATAATTATAATACTAACAGACAATCAAGGAGGGACACATACAATCATCAGTCTAACTACAATACTAACTATCAAAACAGAAACAGAAATAGAGTTAATAACAGTAACAACAATGTCCAAAGAGAAGAAAATGTTGCTTACTTACAAGCAGACATGTCTAAAGTAAATGTCTTTCCATCCTATGTAAATTCAGTAGAGATTAAGGCAATGAGAGATTCTGGTGCGACAACATCAATAGTAAAACTAATCTAGTCAAACCAGAACAATATTTAAAAGAAACTGTTAAGGTGATCTATGCCAATGTACAAAAATTTGACATATGTAAAACTGCCAAGGTCTGGATTGAATCTCCCTGGATTACAGGCGAGATAAAAGTAGTTGTAATGGATACCCCTGCCCAAGACCTCATAATAGGGAACTCACATGGTGTTAAGGATTTTACAATAACTCAACTAGATTCATGGATAAAAAATAGACAAAAAAATTGGTATCTACATCAACATGAAATAGCAGCTGTACAAACCAGATCACACAAAAAAAATATAGAAAATTCATACCAAACTATGCCCAACTAATTCAGCCCTTAGTAGAATTTACTAAGAAAAAACATTCAAATATAATAAACTTAGATGATAGCAGCAAAGAAGCACTAACCAGATTAAAAGATAAGTTTAATGAGAAACTAGAATTAGGAAGTATTGATCCTATTTCACAACTCCTACTGTACACTGATGCATCTAATAATGGTATAGGAGCATGCCTACTGCAACAGAAAGAATCATATCTAAAACCTATAGTTCATATAAGTAGAACATTATCTAAGGCAGAAAGAAAATATTCAATAATAGAAAAAGAACTATTAGCTATAGTATGGAGCATAGTCAAACTGAAACACTATTTATTAGGAAGATTTTTTACAATTAAATGTGACCATAAACCATTGTTAGCACTTAAAAGAAAAGAACTAAAGAATAACAGAATAAATAGATGGTCATTAATTTTATCTGATTACAAGTTTGACCTACAAAGTATACCTGGTCATGAAAATGTATTAGCTGATTTTTTGTCAAGACAGGTAGATCATAAAACAGATACCAATGAGGACAATGATATTGTACATATCAGTCAAAATATTTTAACTGAATAACTTCATAATACAATTAAAAACAACTGACATTTTTAAATCAGGTCAAGCTGACATTTTTTTCTGTAACTAGGTCATGACATATTTTTGTTACACTTGTATCATTTTATTGGGTCATGATGACATTTTTCCTTTCATTGATGCTATTGTACTATCATTTTTTATTAACTGTGCATTACATATTTATTTATCACAATTTGTCAATAACATAGAATATCACAATAACTAGATGTGCTAATAATTTATATGGTTAGTAAATACAGTAATGTACACAAACACATTGTAAACAACAGTAAACTACTTGAACTGTTGACCTAAATTTTTTTTTGGAAACTCACAAATGTAAATATTGTTGATTTTTTTCCAAGTGGTACACATTTGAATGTTACCATTTTTATGCTATTTTACTTTAAATACCACATGTGTGTGCTAGCAATAGCAATTATAGACAATGTCACGGTAACCTTGTATAATGATGACAGAACTTAAAGTAATACTAAACACAAATATACTTGTATAGATGTATGTAAATTTTTGAAAACTTTTTCAATAAATTCACTTAGTGTGTCAAATGATACACATTGGTTGTGTTATATTATAGAAATAATTTAATGTAAAATGACTTTAAAATTTTATTTTTCTTCTCTTATAATTGAGATGTCAATGTATGTTAACAGGAGGACCACATAGCAATTAAACAATGCATTTGTTAATTAGTATATGGAACCATTCATAGTTAGAATGAATGACATAACATTAATATTTATGTATAATTGAGCAAGCAGTATTGAGGTGATTAATTAGATCAGCTTCACATGATAGATTAAGCTAATAGACATATATGTATATATAAAACAATAATATCATATGTACTTTTGTAAAAGATTTTTTTCAAAAATCTTTTCTAGGGGAAGGGGCAAATGTCACGTCAGTTTTAGAACCCCTGTAATATTTTGTGACTAGTAATCACTGAACCATTCCGTGCTTGTTCGCACGAGATTTTGTTTTTTGGTCGGAAGTTGACCACGAGGTGGACGGCAGTTGATCTTGGACTCTCGTAGAGAGAGGTTGATTATGGATATCTTGTCCAGTGTAGTAATATATAGATATTAAGATTGATTTTGGAGTATATGTGATACCTGAAGTATTTTATTGGATTATAATTCATTATGTTTTGTGAATATTTCTTGATGGCTGGACTTGCCAATATCTGTTATTAATTATATTATATGTAATAAAAACTATGTCTGCTACCAGTGAGTCAATTCATTATTTTGAATATTGTGGTCAGAGAGTTCAGCATGTTAGTGTTCTCACGCACTAGCAAATCTAGTGCGCGAGAGAAAGTATTTAATTAAGAAGTTAAAAAATATCATAGTAGTACCAGTACAACACAGAGACATTCGCGTCATCACGCCTACAACAAGAACTAGGCTGTGACAAGCCATGTTGGCTATTGGTTTTATTTTGTGTTGTTTCGTCATTTATTTGCACGCCATATGCTGCAGAAGTCTTGTCTGTGCGCATCACCTAGTCAGCTAGTTCCTCTCCTGTCCCTGTCAGATCATGGTCAGATCAACTAAGTCGTTCTCCAAGTGCAAGTTTGTAATCTTTCATCCTCCAATGTCTAAAGTACCTTCTTAGCCCACGAGAGCATCTTCCTTATCCTTTCAATGAAGATCTTGGAAAGACTAGCCAGCCACCCTAGTTTCACTCCAACTGTGGTCTTAAACCAGTCCCCAATGTTATTACTTCCATATGTCCCCCAGAGAACCCTGCGCTCAATGGACTCAACGCTTTTAGTAGTGCCACGTTTCTCCCTCAAAAGCTACGGTCTGCGGGCTTTTTCAGTTCACGGACCAAAGGTTTGGAACTCACTCCCCATTGATCTCAGACAGACAACATGCTACGCCACTTTTAAGAAGAACATTAAGACCTATCTGTTTAAAACTTTTTTAAACTAACTGTCATTCTAACTGTCGTGTTTGTGTTTGTAATGTTATTACAGCGCCTTGAGCCTACATTTTGTTTGTTAACAGCGCTTTATAAATAAAATTATTATTAGTATTATTATTAAAGTACACTGCACTACTGGTGCGCTTGTAGAGGTTCTGGATTACTATTTTACAATACCTCTATTAATGGTGGGAAGAACCTGGGCACAGATCCCAAAAGCAGCTCTATTCCTAGAAATTTAACAGATAATTATATCGCTGAGGAAAGAATTGCTAGCTTGTTGGCCACACTGGAAAACTTGACAGTTCTATATTTTTCTTTATATATATATATATATATATATATATATATATATTTATATAAAAAGAAAGAAATTGAAATTTGTCTAGAAAATGTGGTCTAGATCTAGATATTACATCGGTTTTGAAACCGCGTTATCGCGTTCCATGTTATCACCACCCCCTCACATTGAAGCGGTTTTCCAGGGTATGGCGCTAGGAGCCACACGTGAGAGATTCAGGGAATTGGAAAAGGACCAATGAGGCCGTCCACCCAAATGTCCAGTGTGCCGGACCATCCAAAGTATTTCCCCTTTCCAGTGTCTCCCCCTATGCCCTTATATTAAAAAAATTAGCTTCTTGCCATTTTGATTACTTATTGAGCTTATGAACACTCATGCCCAACCCCCAAAACCTATTTTAAATTGTAAATCAAGGCCTTTATTATAGTATCTGGTTTTATTATTGTATTGTGGCAGCGAATTGCTAACTTGCCAGATTATCTGAAAATATTGAAATAGCGCAAACCCTTAAATTAGAAGTCTAGGTCTTTATTATAGTATCTTGTTTTATTATTAAAATATTTGTATCATATCCTAGCTTGCCAGATTTACAGAACATGTTGATCTAAATCCCCCATCATCCTGCTTGATAAGTGGCTGGGGAATACACCAACCTCTCTCTACCAAAACCAAACACACTCCAGAAAGCAATAATGTTTGTAGTGCCCAGTTCTTTCTGCGCCAATGTTTATCCTGTGACCAGAATAGCAATGGAAGCTGGATATTTCCATGCTGTCTATGAATATATATGTAATGTATACACACGCACACACTTATCTATCTATCTATCTATCTATCTATCTATCTATCTATCTATCTATCTATATATATATATATATATATATATATATATATATATATATATATATATATATATATATATATCTCTATCTATCTATCATCTATCTATCTCTATATCATCTATCTATCTATTATCTATCTATCTATCTCTCTATCTATCTATCTATCTATCTACATCTATCTATCTATCTATCTCTATCTATTTATCTATCTAGCTATCTATCTATCTATCTCTCTCTCACTCCATCTATCTATCATCTATCTATCTATCATCTATCTATCTATCTATTCTATTCTATCTATCTAATCTATCTATCTATCTAATCTATCTATCTATCTACCTACCTACCTACCTACCTACCTACCTACCTACCTACCTATCTATCTATCTATCTATAGGTAAATCTGCATCTATCTATCGGTACCTCTTAAACATGTATTCCAGTAGTTTGATATTACATGCATGCTTAGATTTATGTCAATAGGGGGGGGGGGTAAGATGCGAGATTGTGTGTGTGTGTTTGTTTATTTTAGTAATTGAGTGGTTGAACTGCTTTAGCACGGGATTTTCAAAGAGGGGGGGGGGTAATAATGTTTCCTGTGGTCAGTCTAGTTAGTTTGCTTTTTTTAAAATATTAAAGCGGTATTTTTTACCTTCAAACCCCGCTGAAGGGGGGTTTAAACTCAAAACGGAGTCAAAACCCATTTAGCTACGCTCAAAACATTTTGAGTGCATAATTTGCATTTTTTTGTTTTGTGTTATAGAAGAGGGGAATTTAACTGCGAAAACCCCTGGTAGGGGGGTTTTAAACTCGAACCCCCCTGGTAAGGGGTTTTAAACTCAAAACCTCCTTTGCTGTGCTAGGGCAAGTGATAGTTTAGTACTAAAATCTCACCTAAAATAGACAAGATCAAAGCAAAAAATCAGTCACTAAATTCCGATCCCCCCCCCCCCCCGCAGGGGTGGGGGGATTTCATTTCGGGGAACCCCCCCTCCCACCCGGCTACGCCTATGACTAAAACATACACTTCAAAATAATGACGTAATCTAGACATACTATCACATTGCTTTCTGTATAAATATATTTTGGCTGCTGTATTCTATTCTGCTTTAATCTATTGTTTTGTCTACAATCCAGGGCCAGATGACTCTATTCCTTGCCACGCAGACAGTGGCGGCCCCTTATTGTGTGGGCCGAACAAAGACGTACCGGTAGGGATAGCTAGTCGTGGACCTGACGGTTGTTCTGGTAAAATTTTGCTTTAATTTTGCTACTTACTTCTAAAACAGCTCTTTTTTTGGGGGGCCACCTCTGATGGAATTGTATTTGTTTAGAACATTTTATTAGGTGTTTATAAATATGCTACAAATATGTTTCCATTTTACGCGTGGTTATACTTCTTCACAACATGAAAAACAAAAGCATAAGTTAACTCTTTCTCTCCTAACCGACGATACCAACGTTGATTCCGTCAGAATGTGGTAAATAATTACGGAGAGAAAGAGTTAAGTCTTCTAATTTCATTTAATTAAATTAAGGGTCACCATGTGAAAGATATATTATCGGATTTTAAAAAAAATATATATTATTATATATATTCCAGTTTTGGCGAAACTGGCGGACGGATGAAATTAAAAGTGGCCACTACCCTTGCGAGAGCCACTAAAAGAAGTTCTTATTTTACACGTTTAGCATTCTTGGTCTAGAGCTATTACAAATTAATTGCATTTTCATTCAAAGTAATTGATGCTATTTCACTCAATTTTTAGAGATTTTTTAAAAATAGTCTACGTGTATTCTTGTTTGATTTTTTTTTTTAATTGTAATAAGCCCTAATGCTTTGTTTGACTCTTAAAAATAATTTCGTTATTAATGGGATTCCATATTTGATTTGACCCTCTCTGCTCATAGAATTTGGTAACTATCGTTTATCTTTAGTTTCTATTTGGTGGGGGGGTGGGGGCAAAGAGTTAAGAGAAAATCAATGTATGAAATATTGTTTTTTTTGGGGGGGGGGTTAGGGTTAATCTCCTTATGCTACGCTTATTGAATTAAGTAACTATAGTTTTGCATGAGTCTGTAAAACAAGCTGAAACCGAACATATTCAGCTAAACTCATGGAATTTAGTAACTATAGTCTTGCTTGAGTCTGGTGGGAGAGGCTGAAACTTAACCTATTCAGCTACGCTAAGGGTATTGTAGACTTGCTTTTGATTATTTTATATGTCGGCATTTTAATCTCAAACTCTGCCCTGGAATATTTGTATATTAACTCCTAAAGATTAATGGGGCTTAGTGGTAAAATAAGTCAATGGGGGAAGTACATACGTTTAAATGATTGGGGGTTTAAAAAGTCTCCTCTAAAATTTAAAGCCCTTAAAAAAATGTAAAGTATTTTTATATTTCAGGTAAAAGCCCTGCTTTGTATGTAAATATCCCTGCATACTGAGACTGGCTGGCATACATATTGTAAACATTTTTTTTTTCAGGCTAAAAAATAAAAACTTTCTTTCTTCAATACTTTCCATAGTTGTCTTTCCTTTAATTTTATAGTTCTTGTTTAAAAAAAAAGAAGTTTAATTACTTATTTTTATAAGCTAACAAGGTTACATAGACAGCATGTGTGAAACACAAACTCAAAATCGGCCCCCGGAGTGGTTCACCTAGAGTCTTCACCAGGATTCGAACACAAGACTTCCAGTTCCACGTGCTTTACCCCTCAGCCACAGCATCTCCAATATATTCATTTAGCGTACACTTAGATTTTCTAAAATAATAATGATTAACCTTAGCCATACATTCAAAATGAATAACATGTTACATTGCAATAAAGCGAAACTAAAAAAAGATTTATTCTTCTAACAAAATTAGATAAATTGGCAACACAAAAAAAAATTAATTCTTGACCCACTTTAAGGTACATGATGTGTACAGATGACAACAAGACATAACCCTCTCAAATAAAAATTAATAGTTCCATTGTCATTCGTCATACAAACTAGACATAGATCTAGTTAGATCTAGACCTAGTTTTAGATTCAAGATCTAAGCCTAGATCTAAGTCTCTATGACTAAGCCTAGATCTAAGTCTCTATGACTAAGTCTAAGTCTAGATCTAGAAATAGATCTGTCTCTAAGTCTAGATCTAGAGTGAGATCTAAGTCTATATCTAAGCCTAGATCTAGAATCTTGATATAGAATCTACTATATCTAGACTAGAACTCGAATTATAAATATAGATCTATGTAGATCTGGCCTCTATTTATCGTAATTTAGATTGTTGTCAAGTATATAGCCTAATGAGGATGTGTGAAAACTGTGCGGTATAAAGTAGGTTTTTTTTTAAACTTACAACTGAAACGAAGTTCGTATTAAAATTATTTTTAAAAACATTAGAATCAGTATTCTATTCCATGAGTTAGTTAATAAATGGAAAATGTATTTTATAATAATCCATTGATACTTTTTTCAATCGTGACCTTAGATGCATTTTTTTTTTGTACAAATGCGCGAATCTATGAATGAAGCTTGATTTATTAATGATAAAGGATGTGAACCTCTTAAGACTTACTTCCCCTGAAGTTTTTCAATGAAATGTGGTGTAATTTTTTGAAAAATCTGCTTGCATATATAATTTTAAAAATTAGATGATTCACTTTCGGAAAAGAAAAAAGTAGCCGTTGCATCAGAACTTTGAATGATCTAAAATATGATGTCCGATTTTCATTTTCTCTTCTAGTTTCTGAGATCTAAACTAGAAGGACGAACAGACGGACGGACATGCCACACAAAACTAATAGCGTCTTTTCCCCTTTCGGGGGCGCTAATAAAGTTATTAGCAGATCTAGGTCAAGATGGCCACCGGAAGCTTTAGAATATATATAATCTGACCCAGGAAATTACAGAACAGTATCCTTAACCAGCATCACATGTAAAATCTTAGAACACATGATATGTAGCAACACAAACAACACTAGATACAGAAATTTTACAAAGAGAAGGGAATCAAATTGGAGCATGTCTTTCCACCTAGAAAAATGTCAGTTATAAAGAGTAACAAAAAAAAAAAACTAAAACAAATTAATTCCACTTATCTTATTCATGGTAAACCAGTAACACAGACTAAAAACGCAAAATACCTAAGTGTTTTAATAAATGAAAAACTGTCACGGAATCCACATATTGATGACACTATCGTGGCACAGTGTGTGGCATTTTCTATAAATCAAATAAGAACATAAAAATAAAATGTTATTCAACTTTGGTTAGGTGAAATGCGACACGAATCTCTTTTACAAGGAGAGCAAACGTAAAGGATAGAAGTGTCCCGGATCGCAGATGCCATACACAACAGTAGTAGAAAGAAGTGTCCCGGATCGCAGATGCCATACACAACAGTAGTAGATAGAAGTGTCCCGGATCGCAGATGCCATACACAACAGTAGTAGAAGGAAGTTTCCCGGATTGCAGATGCCATACACAGCAGTAGTAGAAAGAAGTGTCCCGGATCGCAGATGCCATACACAACAGTAGTAGAAAGAAGTGTCCCGGATCGCAGATGCCATACACAGCAGTAGTAGATAGAAGTGTCCCGGATCGCAGATGCCATACACAACAGTAGTAGAAAGAAGTTTCCCGGATTGCAGATGCCATACACAGCAGTAGTAGAAAGAAGTGTCCCGGATTGCAGATGCCATACACAACAGTAGTAGAAAGAAGTGTCCCGGATTGCAGATGCCATACACAGCAGTAGTAGAAAGAAGTGTCCCGGATCGCAGATGCCATACACAACAGTAGTAGAAAGAAGGGTCCCGGATCGCAGATGCCATACACAACAGTAATAGAAAGAAGGGTCCCGGATCGCAGATGCCATACACAAAAGTAGTGGAAAGAAAGGTCCCGGATTGCAGATGCCATACACAACAGTAGTAGAAAGAAGTGTCCCGGATTGCAGATGCCATACACAGCAGTAGTAGAAAGAAGGGTCCCGGATCGCAGATGCCATACACAACAGTAATAGAAAGAAGTGTCCCGGATTGCAGATGCCATACACAACAGTAGTAGAAAGAAGGGTCCCGGATTGCAGATGCCATACACAACAGTAGTAGAAAGAAGTGTCCCGGATTGCAGATGCCATACACAACAGTAGTAGAAAGAAGGGTCCCGGATCGCAGATGCCATACACAACAGTAATAGAAAGAAGGGTCCCGGATCGCAGATGCCATACACAAAAGTAGTGGAAAGAAAGGTCCCGGATTGCAGATGCCATACACAACAGTAATTGAAAGAAGGGTCCCGGATCGCAGATGCCATACACAACAGTAGTAGAAAGAAGGGTTCCGGATTGCAGATGCCATTCACAACAGTAGTAGAAAGAAGGGTCCCGGATTGCAGATGCCATACACAACAGTAGTAGAAAGAAGGGTCCCGGATTGCAGATGCCATACACAAAAGTAGTGGAAAGAAGGGTCCCGGATTGCAGATGCCATACACAACAGTAATTGAAAGAAGGGTCCCGGATCGCAGATGCCATACACAACAGTAGTAGAAAGAAGGGTCCCGGATCGCAGATGCCATTCACAACAGTAGTAGAAAGAAGGGTCCCGGATTGCAGATGCCATACACAACAGTAATAGAAAGAAGGGTCCCGGATTGCAGATGCCATACACAACAGTAATAGAAAGAAGGATCCCGGATCGCAGATGCCATACACCACAGTAGTGGAAAGAAGGGTCCCGGATTGCAGATGCCATACACAACAGTAGTAGAAAGAAGGGTCCCGGGTTGCAGATGCCATACACAAAAGTAGTGGAAAGAAGGGTCCCGGATTGCAGATGCCATACACAACAGTAATAGAAAGAAGCGTCCCGGATCGCAGATGCCATACACCACAGTAGTGGAAAGAAGGGTCCCGGATTGCAGATGCCATACACAACAGTATTTGAAAGAAGGGTTCCGGATCGCAGATGCCATACACAACAGTAGTCGAAAGAAGGGTCCCGGATCGCTGATGCCATACTTCTTCTTCTTCTTCTAGCCAGCTGAAGAGCTGTGAGTTCTTTTGCAGACTGTGCCAAGGAAAAATAGTGTGCTGTTTTCTTCAGTTGTTCAGCACTGCCGTACAGGGTGTTGGTTATGTTGGGCTTTAGGGGAAGTAGGGTCTGCCTAAGGTGGATTAGGGAGGGGCATTCAAAGAGGATATGGTTTACGGTTTCGAAGGGGTGGGCGCAGTGTCTGTAATGGGGAGTTGTGTAGAGTTTATTTTGTTCAGGTGGTAATTTATAGTGGTGTGTGTCCTGTTCTTAGTTGGAAAATTGTACATTGTTCTTTGCGGGGGAGGAAGTTAATACTGTCCAGTTTGTTAGGCGTAGTCATTTCTTTGTACATGGCTCTGCCTGTGTTTCCTGATGCCCATTGGTTGAGCCACTCCTCTTTGTGATTGTTGACTAACATTGACCTTAGAGTGAGGTAGTTAACAGGTCTATCTGGTTGTTCCATAGATGAACCTGCCTTTGATAGCTTATCTGCCTTTTCAACCAACCATCAAAACACATTTACTAAATAACACCTTAACAAAAGAATCAAATCCACTGGAGCTCAAAGTAGGCACGCTTGAAACAATTGAAAGATATCAAAACAGCTATCCATATATATACAGACGGATCAACTTTCAAAGCCACCATCAATGCTGGTCTTGGTGCCTTCCTGGTCTTCCCTAAAATAAACACAGATAAGCGCACCCTGTGGCGATTACTGCTCAAACTTCCAAGCCGAAATTGAGGCAATTACCATAGCACTACAGACAGTGGAAAACAAATGATATGAAGGAGTGCAACCACCATCAGATATTGTTGTCTTTACAGACTCCCAATCTACTCTGCACGCACTTAACAGCAGCACCTCAAACAGCCCAAGAGAGTTGACATCATCATCCATCAGATGATATCAAAATTAAATATCAATAGCACACTACAGTGGATCCCTGGACACATTGGCATCATGGGAAATGAAAAGGCAGATGCCATACACAACAGTAATAGAAAGAAGGGTGAAAAGCAACGGCGCCTGATGATAATAGATGCCAACCCGTAATCGCAGCTGTATAGCACCCTGTGGCGATTACTGCTCAAACTTCCAAGCCGAAATTGAGGCAATTAGCATAGCACTACAGACAGTGGAAAACAAATGATATGAAGGAGTGCAACCACCATCAGATATTGTTGTCTTTACAGACTCCCAATCTACTCTGCACGCACTTAACAGCAGCACCTCAAACAGCCCAAGAGAGTTGACATCATCATCCATCAGATGATATCAAAATTAAATATCAATAGCACACTACAGTGGATCCCTGGACACATTGGCATCATGGGAAATGAAAAGGCAGATGCCATACACAACAGTAATAGAAAGAAGGGTGAAAAGCAACGGCGCCTGATGATAATAGATGCCAACCCGTAATCGCAGCTGTATAGCAAGGACTCGACTCTCGAGACCTAAAATGCAGACAGCTGCAGAGTGAATACATAAACAATGTAATATCTAAAGATAACAACAAAAACCTATGGTCATACATTAAGTCTAAGAAAATGGAAACAACAGGCATAGCGCCATTAAAAGATGAACATAACATAATACATAATGATAATGAAACTAAAGCAAACATCCTAAACAAATACTTTGCATCAGCATTCTCAGCCCCAGGAGACAAAGACATATTTCTTAATTTGAACCAAGTAGACAACATAGAAGATTTAGTAGTACAAGAAAATGGAATTCAAAAACTATTAGCCAACACCAAACCAAATAAAGCGTCTGGACCTGATGGTATTCCAGCTAGATTACTCAAAGAACTAAGAAATGTGCTAGCCCCAGTGTTCAAAATACTCTATCAGGCATCGCTTAACCAGGGCAGAGTACCAAAGGACTGGAAAGAAGCTAATGTCACCCCCCTATTTAAAAAAAGGAGAAAAATCTGATCCAGGAAACTACAGACCAGTATCACTTACCAGCATCACATGTAAAATCCTAGAACACATAATATGTAGCAACATCATAAACCACTTAGACAAACATAATGTCCTCACCCCATACCAACATGGCTTTAGGAAATATAGATCATGTGAAACACAACTAATAGGACTAATTGATGATTTTTCAAAAGGTTTAGATAATAGTGAACAAATAGATGCTATCTTACTAGATTTTTCCAAGGCTTTTGACAAAGTTCACCACCATAGTTTGCTTAAAAAATTAAAATATTTCGGCATTAATGGTCCACTGCATCAGTGGATTAAAGATTTTCTGATAGGGAGAGAACAAACTGTAATAATAAATGGCTCTAGGTCAACACCAATAACAGTAAACTCAGGTTTACCTCAAGGAACAGTCTTGGGTCCACTACTATTTTTAATTTACATAAATGATTTACCAAATTGCATTAGTTCAGGAACAAAAGTCAGATTATTTGCAGACGATTGCATAATATATAGAACAATAAAAACAAAACAAGACACAGATATTTTACAAAGAGAATTAGATGAATTACAGAAATGGGAATCAAATTGGAGCATGTCTTTCCACCCAGAAAAATGTCAGTTGTTAAGAGTAACAAAAAAAACTCAAATCAATTCATTCCACTTATCTTAATCATGGCAAACCAGTAACACAGACTAAAAACGCAAAATACCTAGGTGTTATAATAAATGAAAAACTGGCATGGAATCCACATATTGATGAAACTATAAAAAAATCCAACAAAGCATCAGGATTTATTAAAAGAAATTTCTATAAATCAAATAAGAACATAAAACTAAAATGTTATTTAACCTTGGTTAGGCCAATAATAGAATATGCATCCACCGTGTGGGACCCCTCGACTCAAGAAAACATTAAGAAACTGGAACAAACACAAAATAGAGCAGCGAGATTCATAACAAACGAATATTCACATTTGACTAGGATAACACCATTAGTAAAATCACTAAATTTAGAAAGCCTTAAGGACAGAAGACTCAAAAGTAAAGTATTAATACAGTAGATTTTTTTAAAAACCATATAATGATGTTCGTTCGCTATTTTTTTTTAGGACTGGATGATCCATTTTAAAATCTTAGAGCAGTATTTATAGTAGTAAAAAAAAAATCGCATTAAGTCAATACTAGACTATTTTACTGTACCAAAGATGTTAAATTTTTTTTTAAATATCGACTTTTAACTATATATGTAATATAAGGCTTGTCTTCGAGTCCGAAGATTAGTGAGGAATACAGTATTTCCCGTGGCTGCGCAGCCCCAGCTGTGACCTACATATTTTGCCACATAACCATTGTCCGCAGGTGGTCGATTTAGATTTTGTTTTCGTCGTCTGCGTTTGTCCTCGGCAGCGGATTTTCTTTTGGTCTCAAATGTGTATCCCGCGGCCTTCGTGAGTGACCTTCAACTGTCTCGTTCTGACGCCGCATGCAGCCAGGTGCTCTCTTCTATGTCAGACAAGCCATATAAATGCGAAAGACAATGAGTGACTGATTAATTCATCTATCAAGAGATCTCTGGAACGGTAGAACGAATTAACATGAAATTGTGTAAAAATGTTCCTTTTTGGTGCTTGCAAACAAACGGTTTTGGTAGAATCGATGTATAAGCGTGGCATTTCGCGAAACAGGGCAAGCTTTCTATTAAACCTTTGCATTTGATCCTTCATACTTTCCCGGGCATGCTACCCTGCCTCATAGTGGCGCCCGGGTGGAAACGATCGTCGGAGGAAACGATTTAGGCTAAAGGGTAGCAAAACAATACTCCCGTGGGGGTGCCTAAGGGGGTGCGAGAGCATCCTCATTGCACTGCGCGGAGTTGTAAAAAAGCTCCCACAGCCTTGTCACAATCCAAGCGCTGTTCCTCAAGTGGCCGTTACATAAATGGCGTGTCCCGCATGGTTAGCCTGGTATAGAAAAGGAAAATGACGGGGGTCTTAGTGTTCGCGGTCTCTTGCCGCGAGTCTGACCCACCCGCCAGACAGACTCAGGCCGGTGAGAGGGAGCTCTTGTTCACTTTTGCTGGCCTAGAGTTCCAATAGCCTAAGGCTCAACTCTACCTGACAGTTTCAAGAAGAAGAAGAGAAGAATCCTTCATATTTCCCCATGAGACAGGGTTACTAGACCCCACGATGACCCGCTAACTAGAGTAAACTAACGCAAACTAAAACTCTATGGCCACCTTCGGGGCTCACAAAGACCTTCCTTCAGGAACAGTATCAGGAAAAAGAAGAAGAGGCAGACAGAGAAGCGATGGGAGGAAAACAAAAAAGAATAGACGGCCATCGAAAAAGGCTCTAAGACAAAAGTCAAAGATAAATGGAGAAAGACGGTCGACAAATCTTGTGTGGTGCCCCAACACACTTAGGGATAGGTGAATGCGATTTCCCAACGGCCTAAGAGGACATATAAAGTTTAAATTTAAATCTCTGTGTCTCTCTCTGTGTCTCTCTCTGTGTCTCTCTCTGTGTCTCTCTCTGTGTCTCTCTCTGTCTCTCTCTCTGTGTCTCTCTCTGTGTCTCTCTCTGTGTCTCTCTCTGTGTCTCTATCTGTGTCTCTATCTGTGTCTCTCTCTGTGTCTCTCTCTGTCTCTCTCTCTGTGTCTCTCTCTGTGTCTCTCTCTGTGTCTCTCTCTGTGTCTCTCTCCGTGTCTCTCTCCGTGTCTCTCTCTGTGTCTCTCTTTGTGTCTCTCTCTGTGTCTCTCTCTGTCTCTCTCTGTGTCTCTCTCTGTGTCTCTCTCTTCGTCTCTCTCTTCGTCTCTCTCTGTGTCTCTCTCTGTGTCTCTCTCTGTGTCTCTCTCTGTGTCTCTCTCCGTGTCTCTCTCCGTGTCTCTCTCCGTGTCTCTCTCCGTGTCTCTCTCCGTGTCTCTCTCCGTGTCTCTCTCCGTGTCTCTCTCCGTGTCTCTCTCTGTGTCTCTCTCTGTGTCTCTCTCGGTGTCTCTCTCTGTGTCTCTCTCTGTGTCTCTCTTTGTGTCTCTCTCTGTGTCTCTCTCCGTGTCTCTCTCCGTGTCTCTCTCTGTGTCTCTCTTTGTGTCTCTCTCTGTGTCTCTCTCTGTCTCTCTATGTGTCTCTCTATGTGTCTCTCTCTGTGTCTCTCTCTTCGTCTCTCTCTTCGTCTCTCTCTGTGTCTCTCTCTGTGTCTCTCTCTGTCTCTCTCTCTGTCTCTCTCTCTGTGTCTCTCTCCGTGTCTCTCTCCGTGTCTCTCTCCGTGTCTCTCTCCGTGTCTCTCTCCGTGTCTCTCTCGGTGTCTCTCTCTGTGTCTCTCTCTGTGTCTCTCTTTGTGTCTCTCTCTGTGTCTCTCTCTGTGTCTCTCTCTGTGTCTCTCTCTGTCTCTCTCTGTCTCTCTCTCTCTGTGTCTCTCTCCGTGTCTCTCTCTCCGTGTCTCTCTCTGTGTCTCTCTCGGTGTCTCTCTCTGTGTCTCTCTCTGTGTCTCTCTTTGTGTCTCTCTCTGTGTCTCTCTCCGTGTCTCTCTCCGTGTCTCTCTTTGTGTCTCTCTCTGTGTCTCTCTCTGTCTCTCTCTGTGTCTCTCTCTTCGTCTCTCTCTTCGTCTCTCTCTGTGTCTCTCTCTGTGTCTCTCTCCGTGTCTCTCTCTGTGTCTCTCTCTGTGTCTCTCTCGGTGTCTCTCTCTGTGTCTCTCTCTGTGTCTCTCTTTGTGTCTCTCTCTCTGTGTCTCTCTCTGTGTCTCTCTCTGTGTCTCTCTCTCTGTGTCTCTCTATGTGTCTCTCTCTCTGTGTCTCTCTCTGTGTCTCTCTCTGTGTCTCTCTCTGTGTCTCTCTGTGTGTCTCTCTGTGTGTCTCTCTGTGTGTCTCTCTGTGTCTCTCTCTGTCCCTCTCTGTGTCTCTCTCTGTGTCTCTCTGTGTCTCTCTCTGTGTCTCTCTCTGTGCCTCGTCACGAGATGTCATGACGACCACTGATGAATTCAACAAGTTCTTTTTAGCACCAAGAAGATCAATATGACACAATATCATACAATATGACACAATATGATACGCCGCACAGTTGAATGAATGCGTGTCAGCTGTTGGAAAGGGCTCCAAGGTTTCTCGTGTACGGTATTGGTGACCCTACAGACAGTCTGGGTATTTGTTTAGACGCGGAAGAAAGGGAGATGCTGGTTGAGTGATGAACTCTTCCCTGTCTAGTCAACTAGAGCCACATAGCCTTTGAATGTCTAACGATCAAGTCTAGTCTCTTCTAACTTGTAACTTCAAGCAACAGTTTGCCTCTAAATGGCTTCTCTCTCTGTGTCTCTCTCTGTCTCTCTCTCTGTCTCTCTCTGTCTCTCTCTGTGTCTCTCTCTGTGTCTCTCTCTGTCTCTCTCTCTGTGTCTCTCTCTGTCTCTCTCTGTCTCTCTCTGTCTCTCTCTCTGTGTCTCTCTCTGTGTCTCTCTCTGTGTCTCTCTCTGTGTCTCTCTCTGTGTCTCTCTCTGTCTCTCTCTGTGTCTCTCTCTGTGTCTCTCTGTGTCTCTCTGTGTCTCTCTCTGTGTCTCTCTCTCCGTCTCTCTCTCCGTGTCTCTCTCCGTGTCTCTCTCCGTGTCTCTCTCCGTGTCTCTCTCCATGTCTCTCTCCGTGTCTCTCTCTGTGTCTCTCTCTGTGTCTCTCTCTGTGTCTCTCTCTGTGTCTATCTCTGTGTCTATCTCTGTGTCTCTCTCTGTATCTCTCTCTGTCTCTCTCTTTGTCTCTCTCTGTGTCTCTCTCTGTGTCTCTCTCTTTGTCTCTCTCTCTCTGTCTCTCTCTCTGTCTCTCTCTCTGTCTCTCTCTCTGTGTCTCTCTCTGTGTCTCTCTCTGTGTCTCTCTCTGTGTCTCTCTCTGTGTCTCTCTCTGTGTCTCTCTCTGTGTCTCTCTCGGTGTCTCTCTCTGTGTCTCTCTCTGTGTCTCTCTTTGTGTCTCTCTCTCTGTGTCTCTCTCTGTCTCTCTCTCTGTGTCTCTCTCTGTCTCTCTCTGTCTCTCTCTGTCTCTCTCTGTCTCTCTCTCCGTGTCTCTCTCCGTGTCTCTCTCGGTGTCTCTCTCTGTGTCTCTCTCTGTGTCTCTCTGTCTATCTCTCCGTGTCTCTCTCTGTATCTCTCTCTGTATCTCTCTCTGTGTCTCTCTCTGTGTCTCTCTCTGTCTATCTCTCTGTGTCTCTCTCTGTGTCTCTCACTGTGTCTCTCTCTGTCTCTCTCTGTCTCTCTCTGTCTCTCTCTGTCTCTCTGTGTCTCTCTCTCTGTGTCTCTCTCTGTGTCTCTCTCTGTCTCTCTCTGTCTCTCTCTGTCTCTCTCTCTGTCTCTCT